>APFE031172398.1:0-14053 GCA_000404065.3 Pinus taeda | reverse complement strand
CGTCAAGTGTGGTCATTCTTCAAGAGTCCTTCACATATTAATTGATGGTATTGTTTTCAAACAAGAGTCCTGACATCATCATCTAGAACCATGCATCTCAAGGATATTGACATCTCGGTCAATGTCATATTGACATCAACGGTAACCTTGATTAACAAGTTCCCCAAGAAAAGACATTTCAAATTCTTGTTGCGTAACAAAAGAAAATTTTTGACTCATAGATTCTTCATTATTGTTAAAGATGATATCATCAACATAAACAACAATTATTAGCATTCTATCACCCTCAATTTTTGTGTACAAGTTGTTTTCTGCGGATCCTTTTGTGAAACCTTATTGTTGAAGATATTTGTCAAGACGATAATACCATGCCCGTGGAGATTTTTTTAGCCCATATAAAGCATTTTTGAGTTTGCATACAAGGTTTTCATCATTCCCCAAAATGAATCCTTTGGTTGTTCAATATGTACTTCTTCTTCTAGATCTCCATTAAGGAGAGCAATTTTTACATCCATTTGATAAACTTTGAAATTTCAAAAACTTGAAAATGCAAGAAACATTCTTATGGCTTCAAGTTTGGCTACTGGTGCAAATGTTTCTTAAAAGTCTATACCTTCTTATTGAGCATAACCTTTACAAACAAGTCTGCCTTTGTTCCTAATGACCTGTCCATTTTCATTCAACTTATTTTGAATATCCATTTTGTCCCAATAACATTTTTATCATGAGGCCTTGGAACTATTTCCCAAGTATCATTCTTTTCAATTTGATCAAGTTCTTCATTCATAGCCTTAACACAACATTCATCTTTACTAGCTAAATTTACATTTTGTGGTTCAATGGTGGATAATAAAGTTAGATAACTAGAAGATCCTACAAGGGTTCTTTTTGTTTGTACCCCAGATTCCTTTTCTCCTAGAATTTGAGTTTCTAGATTATTCTTTTGAATGTACCTAGATGGAGTCTTTTCTTTGTCTCATGTATCTTCTTCTGGTGCTTCATTAGTTTCTTCTATATCATTGTGATTTGATGTGGGAAAGCATTCATCATCATCATCCTCTTTTGTTAACGTTACCTTTTTGGGCCCTGTGCATGCTTCATCAATCACAACATCAATGCACTCAACAATTTTCCGAAGTCTCTTATTGTAACATTTGTATCCTTTGCTTCTAGATGAGTAACCAAGAAGTATTCCTTCATCTGCTCTAGCTTCAAAGTTATGAAGTTTTTCATCATTATTTTTTATGAAACATTTTCTTCCAAAAACTCTAAAATTATTTACAGTGGGAGGCTTACCATACCAAAGTTCATACGAAGTTTTATCACTATTCACACGAACATGAGCCTTGTTGATAATATTTACTGCAGTATGTGCAGCTTCACCCCAAAAGGTGTCAGGAGTTGCAAATCATCAAGCATAGCACAAGAAATTTTTTGAACAATTCTATTCATTTTTCCTCCACATCATTTTGTTGAGGAGTTTTAGCAACAGATTTTTTTTTTATGCCATGTTGTTCATAAAAATCAAAGAATTCATTTGATATGTATTCTCCTCCTTAATCATATATGAGACATTTGATTTTTAGATCTAATTCATTTTCAATGAATTCCTTGAAGACTTTAAATTTATAAAATTCTTCATCTTTGTGTTTCAATAAACCGATCTAGCACATTCTAGAAAAGTCATCAATGAATAAGATATAGTATTGTTCTCCACGAGGTGACTTTTTCCTTACTGGTCCACACAAATCAGTATGTATAAGTTCAAGAGGCTTACTTGCTGATCCTTCTTTGGAATTGAATTGAACTCTAGTTTTATTACCGAATTGACATGACTTACATATGGTACTTTCTGGTATGGTGATGTAGGGTAGATCACGAATAGATTTGAGTTTCCTTGATTTTATTATTTGAGAGAAGCTTAGATGTCCCAACTTCTGTGCAATAACCAATTTTATCATGCCTTGCCTAGGTAAAATTGTTCTTGGCGACCTTTCAATATATACAAATTGCTCGGGATTCTTGTTCCTTTTATTATGGTATTTCTTTTGTCAAGTTCACGAACCACACATTCTTGTGATTAGAATACCACCGAATTTCCTTGGTCACACATTTGGCTAACACTCAACAAGTTATGCTTTAATCCATCAACATACATAGCATTACCAACATTAACTTTTTCTTTTAGAAAAATAGAACCTTTACCCTTAATGACAGCAAGTGAGTCATCTCCAAAAGTGACACTCTTTTCTTTCTCTAAAGAATTGTATGAAATAAGTTTATCTTATCACTTGTCATGTGTTTTGAGCATCCACTATGAATGTACCATTGATTTTCTGGTCCTTCTGTAAACAGTTCTATGCCACGACTTTCAAACTGTAACTCCTTCCTTTTCCATAGCTTAGAATTTGTTGATATTTTATCCTTTTGAGATATTGGTTGTAATTTGATCCTACATTCAAATTATTCAAGTCCAAAGTTATTGCAAAATAAACATTCAATTTCATCTATAAGAGGTGAGAAGATATTATAAGTGTTATTCTTGACTCATGTCTCATTCCTTTGTTTTAGTGTTTCTCTAGTCATGATAGTTTTGTAAGAAACACATTGAGAAGCCTTATGACCAAAATTATGACATGAGAAACATTGACCATTAAAGAAGAATTTTTTGTGATCATAGAATCTTTTGGTGTTGTTTACCTTTTTAACTGGTGCTTTTGTTGTTGTTCATCCTTAGATTGGATTAAACATGATTTACCTATGGAATGCCTTTATTATTTTGCCGAGGCCTAAAGCTTTGCTGACTGGTTTTTGTTGCAAAACTGAAGCTTTGATGACTGATTTTTGTTGCATTACTGAATCTTTTCTAATTGGTTTTTGTTGCATTTAGATAGTTTCCGTGGTGGCTGAAGACTTTTCTGTTTGAGATGTTTCTCTAGTGTATCTAAGACCTGTCTTCGTAATAGGATAGTGTTGTACCTTGATAATTTCATCTAAGGTTTCAGAGTCTTTAGCAAATATAAGATTCAAAGTTTTTATTTTCTCAAGTTCCTTTCTTAGACTTACTACTTCACAATCTAACTTCTCATTATGCTTTTCCATTTCTATGAGTTGATGCTTCAAAGTATCTATGGCTACTTTGTTTTCTTCCAAGCAAAGAGTTGAGTAATTTCTTCAAAGAAATATTTTTCCTCTAAAGCCTCCACAAATTTATCACTAGACTCATTAGTATTTTTCTCAAAAGCCATGAGTAATTTCAGATCTTGATCAGATTCACCTTCCTCACTATTTGACAAGCCATCACTCTATCTTCATGAGTATAATAACTTATTCTACTGTCAAACCGTATCCTATTACCTTTTGCAGTATCCTTCCCTTTGTCATGGTTGTTTTTATGAGGACATTTAGCAACATAATGACCAACTCTACCGCAAGAAAAACATTTGAAGGGAACCATACCTTTGAATTTTCCGGTGCTCAGTTGAAGTTTCTTTACAAAGTTCACATCATCTTCTTTTGATATGTATCCTGATTCCTTGCATTCTTCCTTTTCTTTTCCTTTAGCAGATGCTTTAAATGTGGCTTCTCTGACTTCTGAGGGACCTCCTTTCCTCATTTCAAAAGCAGTCAAGATCCCATGAAGTTGAACAACAGTAAGAGTCCATAGATCCTGCTTCTCTTCAATGGCAAACACTTTTGACTTGAATTTAGGAGTTAGAGATCTTAAGATTTTCTCTACTAAAGTAGTGTCGTTTATTTCTTCACCCAAATCTTTCATGTGATTTACAATCTCATCTATACATAGAAAGAAATTGGCAAAAATTTGATCATTATACATTTTGAGAGTTTCATATTGAATTCTGAGAGTTTGGAGTTTAGCACTTTTTCCCTTGCTATCGATTTCATAGCTTTGAATGATTTTGTCCCGTATTTCTTTTGAGGTGTTTAGCTGCATAACTTTGACAAATTCTAATTTTGTCAAACTTCTCAATAATGCATTGACAACTTTGGCATTGGTTTCATACGTCTTATTTCATGTTGCATCTGTAGGAACTGCAACTAGATATTGGTAACCTCCTTCCACAATTGCCCAAAAATCTACTCCAAGAGACTGAAGATATGATATGGTTCTTGTCTTCCAATATATAAAATAATTTCCATTGAACAGTGGTGGTCTAATAGATGTTGTTATGTTTTGATTGCTCATTTTGGGAGATCTTCCTTCAAGGAATAAAGATTCTTTTGAAGGACCTGATCTGATACAAATTGTTGGGAAAACGCTAAGAGGGGGGTTGAATCAGTGTTTAAAAACTCACAGTAATACTTTTCTTTTCTGAAATGTCTACATGACTTGATCAAACCCAACTAATGTATATATGCGACTGTTGTAAAAGAAACTAGCGTATGCTAACTAAACTTGTAAAATAGATATTTCTTTATCTGTTAAACTTGAAGCAGAATGTAAGAAATTATCAGCCATTTAATAAGCAGTAAACAAGTGGAGTAAGAAAAGAATAAAGTATCACACATAAATAAAACACATGCACACCAGGATTTAAGGTGGAAACCCAATGTGGGAGAAAAACACCACTATTGTTCTCTTAGCCTTCAAAACTTATTAATATCAAAACCTTCTTACATTCTTATACTGGTTCATACTCATACTAGCACGCAAACACCCACCTGCTAAAGGCTACAACCTTCACTCATTCTCCAACTCATACAAGAAGGGAGCTCTAACCCCCTCATCTAATCACCAGCTACTACTGGCAAGAAGTTTCAACTTCCTCACTCAAGGCTCCAACCCTCGCAACATCCATGGACCACGTTTCATAAATTTTCACATTGGATCCCATATTAACACTTAAGCTCAACAATCAAACTGTAACTCATCACTGTAATACAATCATCAATCTCTAACAAAACTGAATTAACCAATCACTGAAACTAGATCAACTAACACTTAATCAAAATTCAACCAATCAACTGGAACAATCAGATCATTGTAACTAGTATACAGAACTAAACTAAAACTATTGCTTCGACACACAGAATCCACTACAACCCTGATGATTAAAATGCCAAAATGTGTATGCTACTTCACTTAAGGCAACCTACATGTATACACGCTTGTCTGTAGAGAAACCCGCGTACATATCTTAATATACTGAAAACTGAAAACTTGTAATTTTGAATCAGATACAAAGTTGACCAAAGATATTCTGAAATGTTTTGTTAGCTTACAAAATCCTCATACAATCAACAACATCAATAATCTTTTCAACCAATCAACATGTAAATGTATTCAACTTCATCATTCAATCCATTCTACTTCAAGCATTATCACTCAACCCAGATCAACATGAGGACATCATTGACAAATAGTAGAGAAATAGTAGCAATGATAAGTTTGATTAGTCATTTATGAACATAAACCCTTACTTTATATACGCGAATTTGAACAAGCGAACCAGTGTGTATACATGTTTTTCCCGAGACCAACCAGTGTATAGATTTGCAAATTTTGACCTAAAATTGCACAACCCTTCAGAGCTTCAAAAAGACCTAGATCATAATACTCAGAGATAAAAACATGTGTCAATACTTGGATCTAGTCAATCCATTAGCAGATCATATACTTAGATCTAGTCAATCCATTAGCAGATCATACAATGAAAAGTCATTTCAGGTTTCATGATCCCGATCCATCATTGTATTCATCGATGCATAATTATTTCAGATCTATGTGGCAATTATGGCCCTTACAATGAAAATATACTTCAAATTGATGGGATCAAAAATTCATCAAAAATTCTTTCACTTGCACATTTAGCACTTTGATCATCACTTCCTTATATGGTTTAGCCTTTATCCAATACCAGGGGTCAAAATTACACTAGTGCTAGTGGTAATCTTTGACGAGATCAATATATGTTGTCGTGTTCATTACTATGGGCCAATACCATGGTAAGGACCCCTGGTATTTAGAATACCATGGTGCAAAAAACATATGCTACTTTGTGTCACCAAACTCATGTGTATACATGACTTGGCCTTGACGAACCCGTGTATATATTTTCAAATATTCACCAATATCAAACTTCTAATTCTAATTTGTAAACCTTTGACCCATCATTCTGGTATTACGTTCCATCGTTATGTCACCTCTAAACTGACCTAATGCATATAGTTATCATATACTTGTTATGTTACAAGTGATTTGCCATCAAGGACAACACATGCATCATAATGCCAACAAATTTGCGTGATTATTTTGAGATAATACATAATGTTTGCAAGTACTCAATTCTTGGTATCCAAATTCATAGGCTGTGGGCAAGGATCATTTTTCTTGGATTCCTAATTTTTATATGGTGGATTAAATCTTTGCTAAGGCTATAATCAGCATAAATTTTCTGAAACATTTTTAGCTATTCATCGAGGAAAAATATTAAAAAAAAAATCACTTAAAAACCCTTGTATAATTTGTAGAATAATTTTGTAAATTTATATGGTAAATTATTTTTCTAATTGGGGTTTGGGGATTTTAGATTTTTTGTATATATTTAGGGTTTGGGTGTTTTTTTTTTTTTTTTTACAGGTTGGAGTAAGGAATCAAGTTAGAGAAGAGTTAGGTCTAGGCACTTGAGGGTAAGATCTAGTCTCTTGAAAATTTTATAGTGCTCCCTATGGAAGAATTTTTAGAAGATCAAAAGTTGAAGCATAAAAAAAAATTGAGCAAGGGTTTCAAAATTTTCAGGGCTTCTAACCCCGAATTTTCCTTCCTAAGCCTCAATGTCCCTACTTTAGCCCTCATTTTCTAGGTTTCTAGCCCTCACAAGGCTAGTTGTGAGCCTTAGGGGCTGAGACATCTCTTCCTTCCCCTTGGCGTGATCTTAAAAGGCCTTGCGGCTTCCTTCTCGACCCTCCTAGACTCCTTATTCCCCCTCCTTGGCCTTCCTCTTCCTCCGCTAAGCCTCCGTTATGCCTCCTCCCTCCTTCGTCCTCCCTCGACCTTCTCTTCCTCTCTTCCCTTGGCTACAATGCTTTAAGGGCTTGTGACTCCCCTTCAAGGCCTTTAGGCCCTAGGCCGTAGGACTTAGGGCATTTCCTAGGCCTCTAGGGCCATCCTATCTCCAACATAGTCTCACTAGGCATAGTGTTGGCCTTTCCTTGGCCTTCTTAGGTCTCCTCTAGAAGCCTTTAGCCTCTATTGTCCTCTTTGTATCTTCCTTGCTCTTCCTTAATGTTTTTCCTTAGCTTTAAGCCCTCATCTAGCCCTAGATTGGCCCTTGTCCATTTCTGAAGCATTTGAGATTGATATCTTGGTAGTTTTGCAGGTATTTGGTCTCCAAAATCTTAATTCACAAGTGGCATCTTCATTCAAAATTTTTGGATCACTTGGGTAAGTTCTTCTTCAAGGCTTAAAGCCTAGGGTTTGACTTCTAAACCCTAGTTTTACTAGTTTTATTACAACGATTAAATCAGTGAGAAATAAGCCCTAAAATCACATGCTACATGGTCAAAATTGTTTAGATTTGCAAAATTTTCATTTTTATGGATTATGGCCACTTGGGCACTTTAGATCTAGCCTAGATCTAGATTTTAAACTTGTTGAATTACTGCATAATTGAGAAATTCAGATCTCAATATTTCTGAAACATACATTTAACAAGGGTAAAAAAAGTTGAATTTTCAATTTCCAACAAAATTTTACTATTTTTAGGCATTTTGGGCATTATCTTTAGTGTTGCTAGTTTGTTGATCTGTCACTATTTAACTGTTGTAATAAACATATCAGTTCTAAATCATACACTTTAAGAGCCCTAAAAATTGATTTTTCCAAGTTTGGTGAATTTTTACTATTTTTGAGCATCTTGTGCATTGACTTTAATATCACTAGCTTGCTGATATATCATCTACTTGTTGTAATAAATATTTCAGATCTGAAAATTTTGCTGAAAACATACCTTAAAGGCCCTAATACATTTGATTTTTCAGTTAACAAAGTTTTTTTGATAATTGGCATATTTTTTGATATTGGGCAAGCATAAGCATTATTCATTTATCATTTCCTTATTGTTGTCATAACATTAATGAACACTCGATTTTTTGAAATGATACTGTTGATTTGACTATTGAGATCTAACACTTGTGTGGCTTGCTCCAAGTTTTACAAAAATTTCTAAATTTTTCACTAAGAGCACTCCTCTCAATTAAGTTCCGAGTCTTTGACCTTGTGGAATCTAATTGGAAAAAATCATTAGATAATTGTTATGATCTTAAGAAGCTTGAAATATTGATTGTTTATCTTAAGCATTTGGCATCTTAAGTTCACTGGTTATTTGGCATCTTGTGAAATATTGTTGAAGTTTACACTTGTATCTTTCAACATTTAACTTGCTTAAGATTGTATCTTAATATTGTTAAGTACACTTGCTTTAAGACATTGATTTACAATACGCACTTAATTAACTTCAACAATCTTAACTCAAGATTAGTTTCACTCACCATCTTGCATTAGACATCCCAGATCTAGCTTGCATTAATAATTTACCTCCTAGCATAAGCTTAGTTGATAGAAATATAGGGAACCCTTGTCATCTAGCTTGAGGAGCCTTGGAAACTCTTCGGTGGCTAACACAATGACCTTGCAGACATTAGAGCCACAACCTTTGTAGCTCCGAAGGCATCGAGTGATAGGAGCACAACAGAAGGCATCGTTAATCAGGCTCTAGCTTACTTCCTATTGGCCTCCTTCCCACAACCTAATTTGGAGTCCATCTTCAAAATAGTTAAGGGAAGGTTAGATTTAGATTAGGCATATAACTAAAAATAACCAAGATCACTACATCACACATAGGTCATAACCTTGCATATCATTTAGGTTAGTCAATTATCTCAAGCGACAGGTGTCCATCCGGTCATTTGGTTCCAAATTACTATAAGCAAGAATTTGTGACGCCATTAAGGCATTGATCTCATCCTTTAAAATCTAATCAAATTAATAACCATTCTTAAATTCAACCAAGTGGCTAGGCCACTCATCCGTGTCTCCCAAACAAGTTGGTCTCCAACTTGTTTTCCTTCATCTCATTCCATACGGACTACCCCCCATAGCCTATTGTTGGTAGACAACTAGAACATAGTGGGTGGGGATCAAAGTGACAACCCCTGTCCTGAGTGTTGTCGCAATGCCTATATAATTTGGGCAACAACATTTTCTAGTGTCGTTTCCAGGGATAGATTTTTTCATTCCCAAGGTTTACGACATTTTATCATCTTGTGATATTTGGCCCTTTAGTCATTGTCTCGCCAATGCCACAACATTTTTTAGCAGCTTCTATTCCATTATTATTTATATATTCATGACTTTATCTTTTGTCCTCGCACTAATCTCCTCATCTTGTTCATTCACACTATTAGCACCTGGACATTTAGGTTGGCTTCCTTTTTGGGTGGTGACCCCACTTATTCATCCATTCACTAGAACATACTCTAGAAGGAATCTTGGTAGCCTGCTTAACCCCGCTCCCAATCTTGAAAAAGTTCTAAGAGCTTGGTTAAACAAGTTACATTCTAGAGATTGTTTAAATTTTCTCGGATAGGAAGCTCTCTTAGACCTCCATCGGCTTTTCATCGATACTCTAAAACAAGATATCATCCGTGACTTCTATGGGCCTTGCAACTTCGCAAACATCCAAGGGTATCCACATGATCTACCGAATGAGTCAACTATGAACAAATTTCCAAACATTGAGGGAAATAATGCTATCAATGTTGAAGAGCATGTAAATAAGTTCATTGTGATCATCTAGAAATATGCTCATTCTACGGACTATAATCATGAAGACGTCAGGATGAAATTATTTGTCTTATCATTGGAAGGTAATGCACTTGACTGGTTTCGTGACAATGTGGATAATTCCTTTGACTCTTTGGGAACCCTCAGTGCATTCAAAGACTAAGATGGGGATAGGAGGTAAGGAAAATACTTGGTAAAGGAATTCAAAAGCATTAAGAAGAATTAAAATGAAACATTGGTAGAATTTAACCAGAGCTTCAACAAGTTGTTAAAGGATATATCTCAGGATTATAAGCCTCCTCACAAGATAGTTTTAGAAACATAACTTAAGGATTATCATGTAGAAGTGAAATATGAAATAAGATAGGCTCACTCTATCACTTTAGTTGATGCCCAAAATACAACTGAAAAATTAGAAAAAGATAAAGAGGCTTCAGGAAAATAAAAAATCCCTGGTTATGAAAGAGGTCCAATCAAAGTTAAAGAAGAGTAAAAAATGCTACAGGAATTAACCTGATTGGTTAAAAAAATGGAAATTAAGCATGCCAAGAAAATAAGTGACATGCATAATCAACTAATACAGATGGAAAGGAATACCAGGATGCAAATGAACAGAATGCCTCCCCATAACAATAATAATAATAGAGGTAACAACAACAATCAGTGGCCAAGGAGGAATTCCTCAAACGATCAAAAGCCTCCTACACCACTTGAGTCTGTCAACGTGGTTGATGAGTCTATCCCCTTCTGCAGACCTTGTGATAGTATTCATGAAGAAAGTACATGTGCCTTTGCTAAAAGGATCTTAGAAGAAAGTAGATATCAACAAAATAATAATGCAAGTCAAGGTGAATCAAGTGAAAGCTAATGCACCAATATGATTTCTTTAGCCTTTGCAATAAACACCTTCGATGAAGAAATTGTTAAATTATGGTATGTTCTATGCCTAAGAGAAATTTACTTCAAATTTTCTTATTAGCCCAATATCAATTTCCAGAATTGCAATCACATCAACATGATAGTAAAATGCAGATAGAACATAAATGTAAATAGTAGAAGATAAGCCAAGACAAGAGACACAAGATGTAGCACCAACCAGGGACAAACCCCAATGCAGGGAAACCCTTGATCAATTCTTCTTATATTCTTCAATAATTCAACTGAGAGAGAGAGAGAGATAGTACAATTTCACAATTCTATAATTTTATGATAGCATAAACTAAACCCTAACTAGCAAAGTCAAATCTGGTCAAACAGGTCAATAATGACCTCAAGTCAATCTCAGTCAACTCGGCCTCCAACAGAAAGTACAAGCAGCCAAAACAGTCATGAAATGAAGGTCAAACAACAATCAACAAAAGTCAAAATTTGTGGTCAACCTTTGATAGCCAACGTTGGTCAATGGGTGGTCAAACAAGGGTCAACACTTGTTGTCCAGAACTGCAACTTTCTTGGAAGAGACTCCCCACACTAACCTGCAGTTAAAGATACCTCCTTGATAGTCAACATAGTCAAAGTACAGCTCTGCTGCTCAACGGTCAACCCAAAGTCAACATTGCCCTAGATCAGACCTGTGTCCTTCCTTCTGCCCACATGTGAGTGACTTGCTCCTCCTACGCATACCCAATTGGACTAGGAGAGAGAAGAATGAGATGATGAGATTAGTGCCATAATGCACAAGGTCTCCTCCTTTTATATGCCATGTTGAGGATAAGCTAGGGGTGTAAAACATTGTTTTGCTTGTTGGCCAACCTTGACAAATTGTCAAGAAATACAAATAAATCCATATCTCCATGAATACATGTCGGAATAGGATGATCGTTAGATCAATCCTACACCTCTTGATGAGAGGAATCCAAGAAAAATATCAACTGCCATAAATAAGGTTATCCACATAGAGTTTGGCCCTAGTTGTCAATTTTAACACTCCCTCTCAACTAGGGAGAGCTCCATCTACTAATCAATCTGTCTGTCGATACTATCTTTGCCAACAATGCACTACCTTGCACTGCTCTACTCTGCTATGTTGATCTATGAAGAAGAAGAAGTGATCGAGAATGTGTCATACCATCCTCTACTGACCCGAAATCAGTCCCAGATAAAAGAGAGCATCTCATGGCACTCTTACTGACCCGAAGTTAGTTCCAATTGATCCCAGATCAACGTCATCCTAGCATAGGGAGTATGGTAGATACGCGATGTGTCCATCGGTACTACTATGGTCCCTATCCTCATTTCCCTACTCATTGGCTATATGAGAGGTACTTCCCATTAATCCTAGACTACATGGGTAGGATGTCTTAGCAAGAGAAGGATAAGCCACTCTTCCTGCCTACATGTTGTCATGGGGTATCACAGGGGAAGGCTGAACCACTCACCCTGTACATAGAAAACCACTAGGGGAAGGCTGAGTTACCCTATGGTTGTTCATCTCTCCAAGAAGTACCCCAAGCCCCCTCAAGCTCCTAAAGCTCAATGTATATATCAAACAGGACCCTCATAAGAGGGTGTCTCCATGACTCCTAGTCATTCTCGAAAAGTCAAGAATTTGACCTATTCTAGGGACTTCGTCAAAATGTCAATGACCTAATCATTAGTCCCAATATGATGGGGCCTTATTGCTCCTCGTTGTACCATATCCCAGATAAATTGGTACTTGATATCGATGTGTTTGGAGCGATCATGAAATACAAGATTCTCTAATAAAATTGTCCCTCTAGTTGTTGCAGAGGATCCCGGTAGTATCCAGCGTATGACCGAACAACTCACTAAAGAGATTCCACACCCAGATAGCTTCATAGGAGGCCATACTCACAGCCATGTATTCATCCTCAACAATGCTCAAAACCACCGACTTCTGCTTCCTACTCATCCAAGTTATCAAAGCAGAACCAAATGAGAAACAACAACTAGAAGTGCTCTTTCGGTCCACCACACTACTTGCCCAATTAGCATCGGAATAACCATGCAGCCTCACATCTCTGGCAGTGTATCTCACTCCATGAGTGATTGTGCCCTGAAGATATCTTAGAAGATTCTTGGCACCAATCCAATGTGAGTGATGAGGCTCAACCATATATTGGCTCAACGTGTTGACTGCAAAACATATATTCGGACGAGAGTTCACTAAGAACATAAATGCTCCTATGAGTTGGCGATACTAAGAGACATTTCCCAATTCAGGTCTGACAGTACTACCACATAACTTCTTGAAGTTAAGTTCCATTAGGGTAGTCACAAGCTTGTAGTCCACCATACCAAATCTCTCCAATATCTTCACCACATATTTTCCTTGAGATAGGAAAATTTCTCTTGGCTTTTACCAGACCTCCAACCTTAGGAAATAGGTCCTTCATCTCAAATTCGGAAGCCAAATCCCTCTTACATTTGTGAATGAGAGGGTATGCATTTGTCCTAAAGAGGTCATCAACATACAACACCAGTATGAGAAGCTTATCATCTTCAACCTTAAAGTAAAGGTTTGGATTGGCTTCACTCCTAGTGAATTCCAGCTTCATCCAATAGTTATCGATCCTCTCATACCAAGCTCAGGGTGCTTGCCTCAGCCCATAGAGAGCTTTCTTCAACCTACATACATAAGATTCTCAATTATGAATCTTAAACCCCTCAAGTTATTCCACATAGAATTCCTCTTTTGTTATGCCACTTAACCTGCAAAGCAATACCGAACCGAGAATATGCGAGAAAAATACCGAGAACGAAGAAAATATACCCAGAACAAAGAATAGCAAAGATTTTATTACTCAGAGAGAAATGTTCACAGGCCTCTTCCGAGGGGGCAACCTCCAATAGAGCAGAGCTCGATTACAAAACAAGACACGATGCTCCTCGTAGGGAGTCTCTATCCTTTATATATGACTCCTACATGCAATACCACGGGCCAATACCATGGGTTTTATTAATACCATCTATCTAATACTAACGCCCATTTAACCTTGATTTAATACTACCGCCCATTTACAACTAATTGTGGTCCCATTTGCAACTAACTGGGTTAACCACTTACAAATATTAATATGCGCTTTATTGACTCTTGACTATGACGTGATCCCATGACATGAATAAGGGGGTTAGGGTGGGACCCTAACAAGATCCCAGATCTTACAAAATCAAATCAAATCGCTGCTGCTCCTTCGGGATCTCATGCCGCTGATGGTATGATCGGTACGGTAAATACAAAGAGCAAGAAGAAATCTTCAAAGAATTCTTCTCCCATAATCACCCTAC
>APFE031172396.1:249853-265030 GCA_000404065.3 Pinus taeda | reverse complement strand
CGGGTTAGCATAGATTAGATGTGCTGTTTTCATTAGATTACAATAGCATAGAGTTAGATTAAAGTAGTTTAGATAGGAACTTTTAGATCAGCAACATCCAATTCTGCACACACACACACCCTTAGATTGGAAAACTAGTCCCATTATCCCCAGTTGGACCCACTATACCAAACGGATAAGGAGTTGCCAACCAAGGTCCGGACCGGGCGGGTATCCCCCTTGTTGTCGACCCGATTTTCGGGGCTTCAACAGTTGGCTAGAACCTAAGTCTAAAATATTGGTTTGTGGTTACCTCGGATTATTCCTTCTTTTGATAACTTCTATTGAAAAATTCTTAGTGATAACATAGTGGTGACCATACTAGGGACTCAAATCCTCAGTCTTAAAAAACCTTGGAGAAATTTCAAATCTTTATTTCAAGCCTCTTGAAGGGTTTATTGTTATTTATAAAAATTGCATAAAAAGAAAGTAATTAGAAAAATTCGAAATTCTGGCTTCAAGGATAACTCACTGTACTAGGGTCGACCCAGATCCAAACCCTCCCCAAGTATTTGATAATCCTTATCTGATTTCAAGAATATCCAGAAGACAAGAAAGTTCAGTCAGTCCTACACCTTCAATTAAAGCAGATTCATGCCCTGATGAGTGGTTGTTTTTAGAAGACCTCCATTTTGACGAGTCATTTGACCTTTCCCTATTTAGAACCAGGTCTGAAAGTGCACTTTATGACATAGTTCTAGATAGAAAATTTACCACAGAACTTGAAGTCCAAAGGGAAACTTGTCAATTGATCAATATATTCTAAATTCACCTCAATCGTCCCTTACTACTGTTAAGATCCCTAAACTTTCTGAAATAGTTTCAACTCCCTTTAGTTCACCACTATTTCCTTCCATCTTTGAAGTTTATTCCTCACCTTCATTTATAGCTTCACTTCCCCACCAACCTACCATTACACATTAGTCATCCATTACTCCCAGTTCTCCATCACCCACTGTATCATCTTCGGGAACCCAAATTCCACTTCTTAGTCCTGCCCAAATTAGAGCCATGGCAAATAGATATGCTCCTCTTGTGTTCCCTGCCCCATGAGGTGCCATGCCACAAGATTACCATAACAAAATTTTCTAATTCGATGGCATAGGAACTTACACAGCACAACAGCACATAAACAAAATGACATATTTCTTTGAATTACATGAAATTGATATTGGAGATGTCTAAATGAGACTATTTGCTCAGACTCTAGCTCGTGATGTAAGAACATGGTTCAGATCTTTACCTGCTAATAGCATAGACAGTTTAGAAGTATTTTATTAGCAATTTTTAAATAGTTGGGAAAAGAAAAAGAACCCTCTGTAGATCCTTTTAGAATATGAAAACATCAAGAGAGGACCAAATGAAACGGTCCAAGATTACTATACTAGATTCAACAATATATACAATGCAATACCAGTCAATCTCAGACCCCCATCGGGCTTAGCTTTGGTTAAGTTTCCTAATGGGTTTGATACTGATATGGCTTTCAACTTAGAGAGAGAAATCCTCCAACTTTAGAAGACATGCAGAGTGTAGCAGTTAGTGTAGAAGCTAATTTGCTAGCAAAAAGAGCTAGGGTTAGGAATGAAAGAAGAGGACCCTTAAAGATGAAGCCTCATCCTCTACCCTTAAAATAGATGCCCTAGCCAAAGGAATAGAAAAACTAATGGATATGATAGAGAACATTGAAAGGAAGCCTCACTAGGATAATCAACAAACACCTCTAGTGAGAAATCCAAACTTTAGAAAGAATCAAAACCAAAACACTGGAAAAAATGGAGTTGATCAGAATATGAGGCCTCCTTTTCAAGAAAACTATGTTGAAACTTCCCATTTAGAAGACACTGAACAAGACACGCAAATTAACTTAAGGGGATTAGATGAGGAGGAAACTATCTTTTTGACTCAAGATGATCAGAACTACACATGCTTCAGCAATTGCAGACCCAATCAGGAGAATCATTCGATTATAAGAAAGGGTATGATTCTACTATCTTCGAAGTGCACAAATAGTACAACCTGAGGAGTAAAAAGAACACTGATACTCTTGACCAAAACAAGAAAGCAATACCAAATCAACCTAAGAAGATCAAAGTAGTTCCAGTTACAAAAACTCTCCAAATCCTCTCTATACCAAATCAGAATCCTTCTGGTCCCACCATTGTAGATATAACCAATGACCAACCCCCTAATAATCAACCATCCACTTCAATCCCCCTAAGGAGATAGTGGAGGAATCTCCAAACATCATATTAGAAAACCCACAGAAAAAGACTTCAAATGTAGAAATAGAAGACCAATCTACTCCAAATCATGCCATGATAATTCCTAATCCTCAAACAGAGAAAACCCCTTTGATTTTCAATTTGGGAGCAGAGGTGGCTAAGCTAAAAATCTCGGTCCCCTTAATAGAGTTGATTAAAAAATGAAACTTACAAATCTCAAATAAGCAAATCTTTAAACTTCGTTGAGAATGAAGACTCTGTTAACTTATTTGATGATCAGCCTGAGCTTATATTTGGTCATAATGTTAATGGCAAACTATTAGAAGGAGGAATACCACCCTTTTATATTAGCCTTAACATTCATGATAAGGTCTTACACAATGCAATATTAGATTCTGAGGCTTCACACAATTTAATGCCTAAATCTGTTATGGAAAAACTGAACTTAGACATCACTAGGCCTTACAAGGACATGTTCTCATTTGATTCAAGTCAAGTAAAGTGCCTAGGGCTGATCAAAGACCTGTGTGTTTCCTTAGTACAATATCCTGCTAAGACAATTCTCATGGACATAGTTGTTGCTAATATACCACCTAAATATGGCATGCTATTTTCTAGATCATGGGGAGCTAAACTCCAAGGATATTTACAACTTGACATGTCATATGCCACAGTTTTAGTCTTTGGGCATCCTAAAAAATTGTACAAAGAGACCCTAATGAAATATGTAGTGAGTAGTCAAGCTAGGCCTCAAAACTTCCCTATCTATTCCATGCATTCTAACATTGATTCTTTTATTCTGTACAATGTTGAACAAACACAAGAAACTACTTCAAATAGAATTATTTCAAAACCAAAAGAAATTGTAATTACAGTTCAAAATGAAATTGTCCAAACTCAAGAGCTTTCAGATAGAAAATATGATCAAGTTACCTTAATCAAAGAAGATTTTGTTCCCCCAGACAGTAAGAATTATGAACATGAAATATTATGGCATCTTGAATTTGATGGATCGATGAACAAGTTGGGGGTAGGAGTAGGAGTGTGGATTTATAATTTACAGAATGATTATTCAGAGGGCCATGCTTACAGATTGAATTTCAATGCACCAACAACATGGCTGAGTATGAAGCACTTCTTTTAGGTCTCAAATTGGTTAAAATGTTAGGAGCTATAAGAGTTTCTATTATGGGAGATTCTGAGTTGGTTATCAAACAAATTAATGTTGTATATATGACCAAAGACCCTAGATTAAGTTTTTATAGAGGAACAGTTGTAGAAATATTGAACACTTTTCTAGAAACTAAGCTTGCAGTCATTCCAAGGAAACATAATATACAGGTTCATAGTTTAGAAATGTTTGCCAACACTTGTAAGTTACCATTTCAACGTAATCATCAGTACATTGTTGAGGTTAGGCACAGACCTGCTATCCCGGACAACTTGAAAAACTGCCAAGTATTTGCTAATGACCAACAAATTAATAATTTTTTAACTTTAGAGGGAGAATTTGTAAATAGAAACATAGATACTGACATAACATTAGATCTTGATTTTCAAATAAAATAGAAATTAACAAATTAGAAGATGAAGAGATAGGTAGTTTCCATCCCACGAAGTTTACAAATCTGATATTCAAAACCTAAAGCAAGTCAAAATTGAAGAGATAATTAATGAATATTCTGAAATCATTAATCTCAAAGACAACTTTTTTCCCAAAGGATTAACCCCTTTGGAAGACTTGTTTGATTCAAATGATGTCCCTAGAAAACCAAAAATGGAACCCTTAAAATCTAATATAGAGGAGTGCAACATAGGGACTAAGGAAAATCCAAAATTAATAAAACTTTCAAACTCTTTACCTCTTGCTGAAAAAGTGAAATACATAGAACTGCTGAAGGAGTTCCAAGATGTATTTGCTTGGAGTTATGAGGACCTCAAGTCCTATGACACCAGCATAATACAACACACCATCCCCATAAAAGAAAATCAAAAACCTTTTAGACAGAAACTTATAAGGATTAATCCTATTCTATTACCTTCTATTGAAAAGGAAATCAGAAGAATGTATGAAGCCAAGATAATAGCACCAATTAGGTTCTCTGATTGGGTTTCAAATTTGGTGCCCACAAGGAAAAAGACTGGTGAGATTAGGCTGTGTGTTAATCTTAGGAATCTCAATAAAGTTTCACTTAAGGACAATTACCCTCTCCTTAAAATGGATCATATATTACAAAGGGTAGTAGGGTCAACCAGGATCTCATTATTGGATGGGTTTTCTGGTTACAATCAAATTTTAGTTCACCCCAATGACCAGGCAAAAACTGCATTCACTACTCCTTGGGGCACATTCATGTATGTGAAGATGCCTTTCGGATTAAAGAATGCAAGGGCCGCCTTTCAAAGAGCTATGGACATAGCTTTTGCTAAGGAAATCCATGACTTCCTAGTAATATACTTAAATGATATCACTATATTCTCAAAATCTGATAAACAACACTTAGATCATCTAAGGTATGTTTTCATCAAATGTGGGAAGTATGGAATTTCTTTGAATCCTAAAAAATATTTATTTGGGTTAGAAGAGGGTAAATTGTTAGGCCACATAATCTCTAAAGATGGTATCTGAATAGACCTTACAATAATTGAAGCCATCTTACTGATACAACATCCTAGGAGCATTAGGGAATTACAAGCTTTTTTAGGAAAAAAAACTTTCTTAAGAGATTTATTTCTAACTTAGCAGAATTAATTAGATCACTAAATAACATGTTGAAGAAAGATTCGACCATAAAATGGACAGTTGAGGCTAAGAAGTCTTTTGAAGATATTAAGTTAGCCTTAACAAAAACACCAATTTTGATTAGTCCAAATTTTGATAGGGATTTCATTATATTTTTCTTTGCCTCAGAACACACAATTGTCGCAGTCCTACTGTAGAAAAATGATGAGGATTATGAACAACCTGTTTCCTTTTTTAGCAAAGCCCTGACTGATGCCCCTTTAAAGTACAATATAATGGAAAAATAAGCTTTTTCTTTGGTCAAAGCTATGAAAGATTTTAGAATTTACACTCTATATTCTCATATAATAGCCTATGTCCCCAATGCAGTAGTCAAGGATATCCTAACACAGGATGATCCAGATGGAAAGAGAGGGAAATGGATTGCTACCATATTAGAAAATGACCTAGAAATCAATCCAACAAAGTTAATCAAAGGCCAAGGTTTAGCCAAGCTCATGGTTGAATCAAACTGTCAAGCCTTAGACATAAATTTTATTGCAGAAATGGATAATGGAGAGGAGATGGCGACTCCACCAATCAGCCATGCCTTTATTGAATCACCAAGGTATGCTGACATAATATATATTTTACAAAATTTACAAGTTCCTCCTAAATTATCCAGGACCAAAAGCAAGTTTTTAAAAATGAAATCTTTAAAATTTTGCATACTTGACAATGCTTTGTTTTGGAGGAATTATGAAGGTATCCTTCTTAAGTGTTTATTCAAACAAGATTCTTAGAGTCGGTTTCTATTGGCCCACTTCTTTTTCTGATGTGAATAAATTTGTAACCTCATGTCATAAATGTAAAATCTTTGAAGGAAAGAAAAATCTTTTACCCCTGCCCCTAAAACCAATATCTGCTGAAGCAATTTTTCAACAATGGGGTCTTGACTTCATTGGTGAAATCCATCCACATTCTTCTGCTCAACACAAAAGGTTTCTCACTGCTACAAATTACTTTACCAAATGGATAGAAGCCATACCATCAAGGCAAGCCACTAATATTGTTATTATAACCTTCCTTGAATCCAACATCCTATCTAGATTTGGGTGCCCAACCAAAATCATCACTGATAATGCAGCAACCTTCAAATCTAAGAGAATGATTGATTTCTATAATAAGTACCATATAACATTGGGCCATTCCATAGCTTATTACCCCCAAGCAAATAGACTATCAGAGTCCTCAAATAAAAGTCTTGTAAATATCATCAAAAAACTGCTAGAAGACAACAAGAAAACATGGAACAAGAAGCTAGTGAATGCCTTATGGGCAAACAGGCTAACCACAAAGAAATCCATTGGTACTAATCCTTATCAATTAGTTTATGGAATGGAAGTTGTTTTCCCATCTTCCTTGGGAACACCAGTGCTAAGATTGCTCCAAGAGTTGCAGGTTGAACCAAATGACATTCAAAGGAGAATCAACCAAACAATTCATTTGCAGCAGACCAGGGAAGAAGGTACATCAGATCTCAAGTTATGTAGGAAAGGATCAAGAAGGCTTTTGATAAAAGGACTAAGGTAAAAGATCTTTACCTAGGAGACAAAGTGTTGCAATGGAACTCAAGAAGAGAGGATAAAGGTAAACATGGGAAATTTGATTTCCTGTGGAAAGGCCCATATATCATCTATGCATTTAGAGGTAACAATGTTTTCTTCCTTAGAGAAATGGATGGCACAGAAGCAGAAGGAGGACCAGTTAATGGTCGAATGCTTAAACACTACATTGAACCTAGTTACTAATTCCACTAATCATTTGTACATATTCTATATTTCAAAGTTTAGAGTTGATTAGATAGTGGATATTTGGAGTTGAAGCCCGAAGAGAAGGCCCTAATCTTCAAAGGTTTTGCTGTCATAAATAACAATAATGCAGAAGAGTGAAAAGGAAAAAGTTGCAGAATGACATCACAGCAATTCAAAAGGCCATTTATCTACTAGTTCTTGACATTTCACCAGGAAATGCCATCCCCAAGTGGAGCCACTGTTAGGTTCCTATGCCAATAAGAGTCATAATTTTTGAATGACTGAGATTAAAACCTATAATATGTACATACCTTTGCTTTCTGCAAATTTTTTCCATATTCAAAGAAAATTAAAAAATATAAAGAGGGTATGTCCTAAAAGAAAAATTAAAGGACAAAAAGAATAAAAAGGTCAAAAAAATATGAAAAATATGAACCCTAAGAAAAGAAAAGACCATGAAAGTGTGCTAGTCAAAATGCCAGTACTATTTACTTTTTATCCAGAATAAATGATTGTGTGCAGTTTGTAACCTATGCCACAATCCATGATGGTCAAGATGTTTAAACTTGGCTATTTCATGTTTCAATTTCATGTTTATAGATAGAGAAGAAAAATCTGACCAAACAGTTTAATCTTGGCAGATAAGTAGATTAGGTAGAGTAAATAAAAAATGAGCCCAACTGTTTAATCTAAGCCCTTGGGTGTAATAAAGTTAGATTCAGATAGATTATCATTGTAAAGAAAAGAAAAATGTTTATCAGGGTTTGCTAGCTCAAATGCACCCCAATAAAGAGAAGGAAAAATGGTAGGATGAGTAGATGGGTAAGTAGAAAAAAGGTTGTAGAATTGTGATGATTGTTAGACAAAAGCATATTTATCACCCTCATCATGAAATTTCTAAGTATGAATGAGAAATTGGACTGGCATAAAGTTCAAAAAGTCAAATTGATTAACTTCTCCTCACTTATTTCACCCTTTACTTAACTAATTTCCCACAATAAGGTTGAAGTACCCAAAATCTTAAGTCAAAGGGACTCAGAGCATTTCTCTGACTTCTAGAGGGACTGGACCCTCGGCCCAATGACTTATAGATCTTAGGTACTAAAATCCCCTCATAAACATTCACCCCCTTCAATTCATTCATTTTCCCTAATAAATCCCTTTTCCTAAGGTTAAAACACCCTAAGGAAAAGCAATCACCCCCATGAATACCCCTTTTTAATGAAAAACCCACAAAATGTACTTAGCCTAAGTTGTAATGTTTCTATGTAAAAAGCGAAGGAATTACAAAAACACATTATGCTTAGCGCACTTCATTTATCTCCTGCAATTTTCATATTAACTTTAACATTATTTATATGTTAATTCCCAAAAAAACCCCTTTTTTCGTATATTTTATTAAACCCCTTTAATATTAATATCCCTACCCTGAAGTTTGAAATATAAACTTTATAATATCCAAACCCTGACAAATGACATAATTAATCGATCTTCGATTAATTAAAGTCAAATCATCTACCAATCAAATCCCCCCTGACACTTTAATCCCCGCCTTAACCCCTCATTAAGCTAAAACTGCCACGTTTAATTTCCCGTCGGGCCCCTCCATTACCTTTCGTTCAACTCCTGCACCCGATTACCACAGGATCTCCCCCCTCCCCATCCAATGGCCCATAATGATTTTGGAAGGGCCTGAAACCCAAACGATACCCTCCCGAAATGGGTTGTTTTCCGCCAGGCCCCCACGGCAACATGGGGCTCGATGAGTGGAATCGGGCGACCTCCCCCCAATACCGCTGAATGCCCAAAGGCTGTGCAAATCAAACCGCTTACTACCAGTCCGCTCCCGCCAAATATGTCTTTGTTCATCCCGCTACACGACAAACAGTCACTGTACATCTGTACCCGCCAAATTGACTTTTTGCGCATAAATCCAAAAAAAGCCCCATATCATTGTTTTTATCGTTTTTAACTGTAATTTCCATGCACGCACCTGTGAACGTTGAAAGTCATCAACCCACGTACACTTGCACTCTAAAGATGCTAAAAGCTCCCCGATTGCCTTCCAGCCTGATTGAAGCCCTTTCAACCATTCAAAATTACTAGTTACCTAGTTCACACCCCATTTTCTTCAATTCCAGGTATTTAAGCCAGAATCCATTGAGTGTCCTGTTAAAATTCTGAACCAGTCTCTAAAGTGTTCTTAATTGAAATTAAATGGAACTTTAATAACATAAAACCCACCTAGAATTGAACCCCTATTACCTCAAAGACTGAAATTTTACTTTCCCCCATTCTTAAATCCACAAGAACTAAGAATGGTTGGCCCAACTGCTATGGATGTCAGGCCAATTACTACTCCTCACCTGGACCTGGACCACCTTCCTCTTATTGATAAAGATTTCCAAATCAAAGACACCTCTGTCCTTGAAACCCCTATCAAACTGTACTGTCGATACAGAGACCAATACTTAAACCATGTTGATAAAATAGGTTTGTGGGAATATAATTTGCCCAAGTATCAATTCCCTGAGGTGCACATTTTCCCTTAAATCATTCATTATTTCCATGCAAACCGCATTCTCAGTCAAAGAGCAGTGATGTCCCCTGACCAAACCATACTTTTCACCATCACTGTCGAGTCAATCAATGAAATGCTACAACTACAACCAGGGCAGAGCTTAACCCCTATTTCAATTGGAGACCCACTAGACAAATTTCCCAAGCTTACCACTGCCAAGCTTATCGAAATGCTCCAAACCTTCATCAGGGAGGAAAAGCATGTCCCAACAGAACCTCCTCCATATGTGGCTACCATATTTTCCCCATTTGGTCAGGATATAGTAGCAATTATTTCTTGTGTTTTAGGGTATACCACCAATGAGTACATAGATGAAATCGTTTTAGCCTTCATGTCCATTTTTACTCCAGGACAGCCCCCTACTGTAATATATGACTATGCCAAGTACATAGCTGATAGGATGCATGAACAATTTCTGAGAATGAGTAATGAAAGAGTGTTTAAGTATTCTGCAGTTTTGTACCACCTTTTCTTATATTACCAAGCTGACAAATTCCCTTTCACTCTCCAAAACCTTGACACTAAAGGTCATCCTAGGTCAGTAATTTTTTGGACTCCTTTGATACATAAGTATGATGTCCCATATCCATACACAAATTTCTTTGATCTCTTTGTACATCCAATAGTGACTATGCTGCTAGGAAGTCCTCCTCCAAGAATTAGTTCAAATATCAGGAGGATCCTGTAGCTATCAAAACAAAACAAAGTGGGAGATTGGTACTTATACCAAAATCACACAAAAATTAGGATCTATGGTTCTGAGTTGGCCCCATATAAACTGCCCAGATACCTCCCAATGACGTTATTTTCTCTCGAGTACTACAAGCAAATAATCAACTCAGATGAGGTGCATTGTTAAGGCCAAAAAGAAGGCCTAGCTTAGAATCAAAGATCAACTAGGCCCCTTTGTATCTAATAGCAGAGAAGCTGGGAAAGAAACAGAGGAAATCCTTCAGAGACTTAAACTAAAACAAAGCTTCATGTGGAGATATGACCCCTATGACTTCATATACAATATGAGACAGAAAAACAAGATGGCTTCATACATTCACCATCAAATCCCTGAGATAGAGAAATACGCAAACCAATTGGAATGGGTGGAGAATACTTTAGTAGACAGGGATATCACTCAAGTAGCAGTTGAAAATGCTCTAATTGATTTAGAGAAAAGGCTTGATGAGGGTTCTTTCCTGCAGGTGCTAGGAGAATCTCAAGCACAAACTAAATCATAGGCCTAGGGAGAATCATAGGTACAAAGTGAAGCTCATATAGAAGAAGAGTCCCAAGTGCAAGAAGAGTCAAAACAGCTAGGCCTATCAGAGGAATTAAATCAAATAGGTATACAGCAGTCCACTATGAGTACTCCCCCTAACTTGAAAACTCCTATGAATGAGGAGAAAAGCCTCAAAAGGAATAGGGAAGAGGTCACCACATCAAGCCGAGCAACCACACAAACACATGCAAAGACCAACCTAGTCAAAAGGCAAAGGTTAAACCATGTTTCATAACAAGAATTCACAGAAGAAACAGTGGGGCCCACCAACACAAAAAGAGAAAGAAGCAGGCCTGTCACTCCTTCTGGGGGCACACTAGAACCTTCCACATCACATACGCAGATGTTGGAAAGGCAACAGAGTGTTGAAGTGTCCTCCTTTAGGATGCTAGCTGATAGGGATCAAGACATCAGAGAAAGGTACAAGGATATAAAGGCCAAGAATGAGAGACTAAAAGCCCAAACTTATGCATAGTACCTAAAGTTTGCACCTATAAACCAGACAAGGCTAATGCTAGCCTATGATGTGAAAGAGGGCAAAATGCAGATGACATTTATGAATCTCACTACTCAACAACCAAGAACAACAGTGGACTTTAAAAGGGTAGATTTTGAAGTACTGGCAAAGGACATACATCCTATTGACTAGATTGAGCTGCACAAACAGACAGGGGAGATGATTTACTCCACCTTAATAGGGAAAGCTATCGCAACTCATCAATTTCAAAATTCCTTAAATAATATATCAGCTCAATTTCAATTAGAAAAGGCCTCTTCCCAGGCAAAAGACACCAGAATAAAGTCCTTAGGGGACTTAATCATTGAGTTGGGACATGATCCCAAAGATGTGAAAGCCATTGAAAGACTGATCAAGAAGAAAATTGATGACATAACTACCTTGAAGAAGCAACTTAAGATTCCACCACTGCATCATCCACAGACAACAGAAGTCCTAGAGACCCAAAAAGGACAAGAAGAGCTTATGGACTTGGTCCTAAAGCTAAATGGCCAGTTGAAAGAAACAAAGAAAGAATTGGACACATTGATTCAGTCCAAACAGAGTGAACTGGCCACCACTTCTACAACTGTTATTCCCACAGTAACAACTGTAGTTCCTTCAACACTGGCAGCATCTTTGGCACCAACAGCTCCACCTGCCATAGCACTGCCAGTCACAACTTAGTCTACAACAGCAGGTACCTGAATAGAAAAGATAGTAGAGTTAGTGAAATCCTTGGAGGAAATGTCCATCTAGGCAACAGAACTTAAAAGGTTTAAGGAGAAAGTGACAAGCCTAGAAACCAACTACAAGCTTTCCCAGATTCAGCAAAGAGAAGAAACACAGAAAGCCCTAAGGATGACTGAGAAGATTAAGGTCCTTGAGAAGGATCTAACACTACAAAATCCACTAGGAAAGACTAAGGAGATGCTCTGGGCCAATATCATTGACTCTGTCAATGCTATTTGGCCATCAATTCAAGTAATATTTGAGCAAACAGAACTAGTGATAGTGGCCACTGAATCAATTTAGAAGGTAAAGGAGGACTTAGGAGACCAACCTGAGGATGCTAATTGACTCATCCACTTCTTGAACAGCAAGAACAGGCATGAACTAAATGAGCTTGGTGTGGAGGACAGAACTGAAGCCATCATAGAAATCAAAAAGGTTCTATCTAAAACAAACCTTATGCTTAACCTAGAGGAAAAATGCCATAACATGCAGGTGGGCATTGACAGATTCATGGAAAAGTTTCAAATTTTGAGGGATAAAGATCTTCCAAGTCCTATGGGCATCCATGACAAGCTAATGACCCAATTGGATTACGTTGACAGATTAAGGAAGCTGTCCAAAGAACAGGCAAGCACTTCAGGAATCAAAGCCTTGCCAACAGGGAAAGTATTGTATGACAGTTTAGAGAATCTATTTTTCCTAGAGCATGAGGTGAAACATCTCTTTATCACCAAGCATAATTTTGCCAAATATACTGAGGCATATGAGATCTATAGGAGAATGCTCGGAATAAAGTTACCTGAAGATGAATGGTGGGAGAAAATGACAGATTTACTATAAGTTACCATAGTAAATCTAAATGACAGCCAGATGAAACAGGTGAACAGGGTCGAAGTGTCGCAGGTTAAAGAGTATCAGTAAAAGACTAAAGACAAAGATGATTCTAGTGTACAAATATCAGCCAGCTTAAAAGGGCTCCAATTCAACTGCCACAGCCAGCACTACCACAATAAGAGGGACAGCATGGTGCAGTTTTCCATCTGTCTCTATCTTCATGCTTAAAGATATTTTTATTTCCTTAATTAAATATCAAACTATTATGAGATATTTTGTAATATTTTGTGTATAAATACTTCCCATTTTGAAGTATTGAGGGTGGATTCAAAGACATTTCCATATACTTGTATCTAAAATCAAAGTGCTATTGTATCAAGAATGGATTGGCTTGCTGGATCATGGAATAAAGCTCAGATATTTTCAGGATCCTTGTGTAAAGCAAAAATCAAATAAGTATTCTTTCATGTGTATTATTGTTTTTCCTTATGTTTCTTAATAATCATATGTGTTTCTATGAAATCTGAATGGTAAACTAGAAATGATAATTCAAAACTTGCTTTAATGCACTCTATCTTAACTATTTACATTCTTAATGTTTTTTGCTAAACTATCTTAGTTAGGGAATTCTTAAATGTTCCCTTACTTCCATAGTTTCTTCTTGTGGTCTATGTAGCAAAGGATTCTTAATTGCTCTTTGTTGATGATCACCCTTTGCTCCTCATTCTAATCCTAGTCTAAGGATTCTTCGTTGCCCTTTTACCTTGGTTAGATTCATTCCATCTATCAACCCTTTGAATATTTGCCTTTTGCTTTGCTAGCCTGCCCTGTAAACAATCCCTTTAATCATTTGGTCCAGTTAAGCTTTCCTTTGATTAACTCCATAGCCCAATGGCTTAAAGACCTATCTCTATCCATCTATTCCAAGAATTCCACCACGCAACATTCAATCCAAATCAAAATCCTCACAAACACTAAGAACTAGCCTGAAATCTAATAAAAGCAAAGTTAAATCTTAAAGAGAGAGCCCTCTCTGGACCTAGGTTGGCTAGAACCTGAGTCTAAAATATTGGTTTGTGGTTACCTCGGATTATTCCTTCTTTTGATAACTTCTAGGGAAAACTTTTGAGTGATAACACAATATCTGTAGAAAAATTCAATTCACAATCATAAGAAACACCCATATCAACAGGTGAATCAGAGTCATCTACATCACCTTCATTTTTCCGGGTTGAATTTCTAGTTCCTATCTTTCCAACGTCATCAAAATGAACACTTTAAAGTGTCTTTGTCAGCCATTGTTATGAAACCAGCTCACAAAAAGATAGAAAAAATAAATCAATGCCTTATAATTCAACCTCTTCGAGGGGGCAACCTCCTTTACATTACACAAATGAACAATTCTTCAATGATACAAATGAAAAGACCTCATTTCTATATATAGGAGTCTAAGGGATCATAATATAATCAAAGTTGACATAACAATAATAATGTAAGGGCACAATAATAACAATAGTTTTTATATACCTAGTGGGGTAATATGGGGTACCGAGGGAGGTACCCAAGGTAATAATGTAATAATGGGATGGGCCATAGTAATAAATAAGGTGGTTAACCCATGTCATGTAAGGGACCACAAGTAGTTAATAATAATGTAACGGGCCCATGGTATTAGTTGATGGTATGAGTAAACCATGGTAATGATGCATGGTATTGTATGTATGAGGCCTATATAGAGGCTAGAGACTCCACATGGAGAGACATGGAGAGAGGTAATATTGTATGAACAAGCATATGGCTTGTGGAGTATTCTCCTTCCTTAAGGAGTGAATGTGTGGTGTTGCCCTACCTTAAGGGTTTGATAATAAAGAATCATTTCATATCATTTCTAGGTTTATTTGCATTATCTTCTATTTTCATATCAGATCTATAATATTTCTGGGTTAGATCTACAACAAGTGGTATCGGAGCTACAACAAGTGGTATCAGAGCTACAACAATATATCGGTGATACCACTTGTTGTAGATCTAACCCAGGAATATTATAGATCTGATATGAAAATATAAGAGAATGCAAATAAACCCAAGAAATAAGATAGAAATAGATAGAAATGATTCTTTATTGATCAAACCCTTAAGGTAGGGCAACACCATACATTCACTCCTTAAGGAAGGAGAATACTCCACAAGCCATATGCTTGTTCATACAATATCACCTCTCTCCATGTCTCTCCATGTGGAGTCTCTAGCCTCTATATAGGCCTCATACATACAATACCATGCATCGTTACCATGGTTTACTCATACCATCAACTAATACCATGGGCCCATTACATTATTATTAACTACTTGTGGTCCCTTACATGACATGGGTTAACCACCTTATTTATTACTATGGCCCATCCCATTATTACCTTATTACCTTGGGTACCTCCCTCGGTACTCCATATTACCCCCC
>APFE031172396.1:189807-201370 GCA_000404065.3 Pinus taeda | reverse complement strand
ATTTATTTATTTATTTATGTATATATTTAAGCTTTTGATCAGGGGGCAAGGTTTTGGACAATTTTATCATTTTTGGATTTTCCTCAGTCCCTATGTTGCAGTCTTCAATGTCAGCTTTTATAGGTTGCATTTTAGGCTTCTTTGGGATATCATTAGAATCAAATAAATCTTCTAGGGGAGTTAATCCTTTGGGTAAACAATTATCTTTTAAATCAATAACTTCAGCTTCTCCTTCTACCATCTCATCAATATATATCTCTTTAAGATCCTGCATTTCTTCTTTGGTAAAGTTTGTGGGATGCAGACTTTGAATTGCACTTTCTACTGAAATGTTTGTTTGTAATTTTTCTGTTTGATCAAACTCATTGACAGTGTCAAGGTCTATACTAGTGCTGGAAAATTCTTCCTCTAGAGTTAAAAAATTGTTGATCTGGATATCATTGTCAAACACTTGCCAATTTTTTACATTATCAAGTATGGCTAGCCTATGTCTGACCTCAGTTGTGAACTGATGATTAGGTTCAAACAGTAATTTGCAAGTGCTGGCAAATGTTGCCAAGCTGTGGGCATGCAAATTATGCTTCCTTGGGATTTTGGCAAGTTGTGTTTCATGAATTGTGTTGAGGATTTCAATTACTGTTCCTCTATAGGCTCTCAGTCTGGGATCAATTGTGAGGAAGTTTCCTTTTATTTGTTGAATTACTAAAACAGAGTCTCCCAAAACTGATATCATTTTTGCCCCTAAACCTTTGAGCAGTTTAAGTCCTAACAACAGGGCTTCATATTCAGCCATGTTATTGGTGCATTTAAAGTTTAACCTATAAGCATGACCCTCAGCATGGTCATTCTCTAGATTGTGCACCCGAATTCCAGCTCCTGCTCCTAATTTGTTAACTGAACCATCAAATTCTAAATACCAAAGGGTTTCATGTTCATAGTTAGTATTAGGGGTCTGAATGATTTGCTTTATGGGCAGATACATTTCTTTATTTTCAGCTGGTTTGTCTTGGTCGTCTGATGTATGGTTATTCTTAGAAATTTCTTGAATGTGAGCATTAGAGTTTTTGTTTGAAATCTATGCTTGTTCAAGTGTTAAAACTTTGATATCAGCTGGGGGATTTGTTTCAGCATTAAAGAGAATGAAGGAGTCTAAATCAGAGTGTATGGAGTAGATATGGAAATTCTGGGGTTTCTCTTGACTACTTACCACATACTTCATTAAAGTTTCTCAGTACAATTTCTTTGGCTGCCCAAATACTGAAATAGTTGCATAAGACATGTCCAACTGTAATGTTCCTTGCAATTTTGCTCCCCAAGACCTAGACAACAGCATGCCATATTTGGGTGGAATGTCAGCTACCACTATGTCCATTAAAATGGTTTTGGCAGGGTATTGGACTAGTGATACACATAGATCTTTGATCAATCCTAGACACCTGCCCTACCTGGAGTCAAAGGAGAATAAGTCCTTGTATGGCCTGGTAATATCTAGGTTCAACTTCTCCATTACATATTTGGGCATTAAGTTATGAGAAGCACCAAAATCAAACATGGTGCTATGAAGTGTTTTATCATGTATGTTCAGACTTACATAGAAAGGAGGAACACCTCCATCTACAGATTTTCCGTTTACCTCAGGTCCAAAAATTAATTCAGGCTGGTCATCGAAAACATTTACTGAATCTTGATTTATAGGAATTTGAAGTGATCTGCTGATTTGACTTCTATAGACATCATGCTTAGCCAATTCTAACAATGGAATGGCTATCTTTAATTTTCCTATTTCTGTCTCAAGATTGAAAGGTTTTTCACTTTGGATTTTTGTATTTCTGCTGGTGGGATTCTCTTGTTCTACTAGATTTTCTGTGTTTTTCTCTATATCAGGAGTGGTATTATTGATTGAGGTTACTTTTAGGTCAAACTTTGAAGTTTCTTCCATATCTCCTTTAGAAGGAATGGAAGTGGAGGGTTGTCTGTCAATTTTTTGTTCATCTGATATATCTTTAATTATTAGATCTTTTGGGTTAGGACTGGTTCCAGGAGGGGCTTGTACAGGGGGTTTCTTGATTTTACTTTTGTTAGGCTGATTGGCCTCCTTTTGTTTATTGATTTCAGGGACATCTATTCTTCTGCTTCTCAAATTGTATTGTTTATGGACTTCATAGATTGTTGTGTCATATCCCTCACTAAAATCAAATGACTCACCTGACTGTGTTTGGAATTTTTTAAGAGTGTGAGCTTCTTCGTCTTCTCGGGTTAGGAAAACTTGTTGTTCATTGTTGAGGCCCATTAGGTTGATTTGAGTGTCTTCCGGTGGTTCCTCAAAAGTTAAGGATTTAGCAAAATTTTCTTGAAATGGGGGCCTAATATTTTGATCAGGTCCAGACTTTCCAATGTTAGGGTTCTGATTCTTCCTGAAGTTTGGATTTCTTGCAGTGTTGCTAGGTTGGCCATCCCAAGAGGACTTCCTCTCAATTGTTTCTACTCTATCCCCAAGTCTATCCATCCCTTTAATGATAGCATCTAATTTTTGTTCAAAGGCAAATGGTTCTTCTTTGAAAGGTATCCTTCTTTCAGCTCTAGCCCGAGCTCGCTTAGAAATCAGGTTGGCCTTTACACTTACAGCTATACTCTGCATTTCTTCTAGGTCTCTAGGAGCTCTTTCCCTAAGTTGATATTCCATATCAGAATCGAAAGCATCAGGAAATTTGATCAAAGCCAAATCTGGAGGAGGTCTAAGATTTTGGGGAATAGCATTGTAAAAATTATTGAATCTGGTACAATAATCTTGGACAGTTTCTTGAACACCTCTCTTCAAGCCTTCATATTCTGGCAAAATATGGAGAGGACCTTTCTTTTTCTCCCACCTGTTCAAGAAGGTCTGATAAAGAACTTGTGGATCATTGATACTGTTTGTAGGGAGGGCTCTAAACCAAGTTCTAACATCTCCAGTCAAACTTTGAACAAAAATTCTCATTCTAACATCATCATCATCAAATTCATATATTTCAAAATAATCTGTCATTTTTTAGTATGCTATTGAGCTGTATATGAGCCTATACCATCAAAAGGGGTGATTTTGCTTTGATAGTCTTGGGGCATAGCCCCTAAGTTGGCAAGCAAGTTGAGAAGAGCATATATGTTTGCCATGTTAGCAGGGATATGTGTGACAATTGGTGCAGTAGGAATAGCAACATGGATTTGAACAGTGGATGGAAGAGTGGAAAGGGTAGCTTGAGGCTGGGAAAAGTGAGGTGCTAATGGTGGATTTGGAGAAGGGGTAGTAATTACAGGAAGATTTGGTGTTTTTCCAGAGGTAAGCTCAGGTTGAAGAGAGCTCTGCAAATGTTTATTCAGATGTGGAGTGACAACTCCCAGCTGCAGATTTTCAGTGAATACTGGATCTTGAACTGTGTGGATTAATCCAGATTTAGAACAGGTCTTAAATGAAGGATTTTCAAAATAATTAGTAGAAGATTGATCTTCAAGGTGAATTGACTTCACAGGACAAGATTTTGACCTGGATAGAGGCCGAGAAATAGCAGAATTTTCTGGGCTTTCTTGTCTTCTAAGAATTTTAAGAATCAAATTAGGATTATGAAACACAGGTGGTGGATTTGGATCAGGGTGTGATCTGGTGTAACGAATCCTTTCTGAAGCCAAGCTTTTAGGTGTATAATTGATTTTTCTGCTAAGGGGATTGACGTTACAACTTTAACTGTTTCTTTAAGGCACTTTAGGTATGAAAATTGTGGACTTTCTTAAAGATTTATGACCGAGGAACTGATCTAGTAATTGAAACTAACTGTCCAATCTATAGGCTAGACCAGAGATAGACTGAAGTAGCATTTATTTACTCCTGCCATTGCAGAGCAAATGCATTTCAAAGGCTACCCGGCTAACTTTCAGGCTCTGTCTGTAGCTTATAAAATGGATAACAGTAACAAATAAACATTCAGATGTTCCCCAGTGGAGTCACCAATGATGTTATCACTCAGGTTGTTCCCTAAGAAAGTTGTAAGAAAGGGAATATGGCCAAGGTAACCATAGACCAATATTTTAGACACAGATTCTAGCCAATCTGCATCCAGAGAGGGCTCTCTCTTTATGATTTAACTTTTTTTTGAAAGATGTTAGGCTAGTTATGATGTTAAGAGGTTTTGTTTGATTGTTGGATGGTGAGATTAAGTAAAACAGAGGTATAAATCTGAGAAATCCAGTACATTGGGCTAATGGAATCTATGAAGATGGATCATTGGATATGGTTTAGTAACAGAGGATGGCACTACAGAGCAAGGTAATCAAACATGGAACAATTTTAAACGCTGGAATCAGATGGAATGGACTCTAATGGATGAAGGGAAATTAAGAATCTTTCATCATATAGACGGAGGGAAAGTGAATGATTACTACCAAGAAGCAATTAAGAATTCCTTAGCAAATAATCAAAATTATAGAATCAAGGGAAACAGAAGCAATTAAGAATTCATTGTTTATACCTAATTCTGAAGAAAACATAGAGAATAACAAAGATTGAAAATAGAGTGTAGTTAAATAAATTCTGATTTAATCTTTCTCTTTATTATTCAGACCATGAAACATAGATGACATAAAAGACAAGAAAAATATAACAAGAGATATAAGGGTACTCATTGATCCATAGTTTGATTCAAGAATTGTGTAACAAGTCCTCTGCTATCAATTCCGCATCCAGAGAGTCCAACAAAAATAGATTCCAATAGCTTTTGTATTCATAAAATTTCAGTATTACAGCGCAGTCTAAGAAATGCATCACCAACCCCAAATACTTCGAATGGGGAGGTATTTATACAAAATATGTTTACAAAATATCTGACAGAGATAATATCTACTGATGAGTTATTACTTTTACAAGAGATGGAGACACGTAGTCTTGAAAACAGGGAAGAAATAAATGATGATGTGTTGGCTGCTCCGCTTGGTCAGATGTGCTGGTTGTAGGCCCTGTAAGTCGGTCTTCCGTTGTTTTCCACTGATATTATGTGTTGGCCACTCCGGCTTTCTCGAGTGTCTTTAATTCTGATGTGATACTCTTTGACTCATATGATCTTCATTTATTTCTATTTACTTACCTTATGGTAAATGGTACAAAACATTTAATTCACCAAAGATACCAAAAATATGTCTACAGGATTTCCAGCATACTTTGCCACCATTGCTCTTCTGGTAACTTATGTCTCTGCAGCTTTCTCAAAGTCTCATCGGTCTCTATGTACCTGAAGAAATTAGGTGGGGTGGTGAACAGATGTTTCACCTCATGCTCAATGTAAAATAAATTCTCCAATTTGTCATAAAGGGTTTGGCCAGGTGGCAGTGCATTCTCTGATGAAGTACTTGATGATGCATTTACTTGATCAGCAACATATTTATTCAACTTTTGTGTGTACTCTACATGTCTCATCAGGCGTTCATTACTTCCCAATGGACTTGGCAAACCCTTTTCATGCAAAATTGTAAATATTTTTGTAAAAGAATCAATCTCCACCTGCATGTCCTCGCATCTCCTTTCCAAATTTTTCATTAGGGTTCTCATGGTTAGAACTTTCTTGATATGCAGAATGGTGCCTCTCCTATCTCTGATGTCCAGTGCTGCTAGTTCTTCACTAGTCTTGGTATTCAAAAAATGTATTAGCCTGTTAGCTTGCTCAGGCATGTGTCCCAATAAAGCTCTGGTTTTTTGAATCTCCACTTGGGCTGCTGCTATTAAATCAATCTGTTCATAAATAACTTGGATAGATATCCACACATTGCTAAGGGATTGATTGATGTTGGCCCACAAAATGCCTTTGATTTCTCCCAGAGGCTTATCTAAAGAGAGATCATTTTCCAATGCTCTCACCTTTTTCTCTAATGCCTTAACCTCCCTTGTCTTTTCTGCCACAGTCATCTTGGATTTGTCATAGCTTTTTTCTAGTCTTTCTAATTGCTCCTTGACCAATTTCAATTCTGATACTCAGAGTTTCAATTCCTCCATGGCTTTTATTAATTCCTCTGTGGTCATGGTAGTGTTGTTGCCTGGTGCTGTTGTTGTTGTTGTTGCTGATGTACTTGTAATGATTTGTGTTGTGGTTCCTGGAACAGTGGGAGGCAATGATGTTTCAGATGTGGAGGGGGCAGTTGTGCCTGCAGGGACTCCTTCAAGTGGCTGGGAGGTCGACTCTCCATGCTTTTCCTTTAGAGCTTTCTCAAGTTCCAGATCTGTCTCACCCAATCTCTCGTTAAGCCTCATAAGCAGGTCCATCATGTCTTCTTCTGACTTCTGTTGCACAACTTCTACAGTCATTGGATGCATGGTAAGAGGCATTAGTGGTTTTCTGAGGGCAGCAATGTCCTCTTCTTTCTTCTTTATTAGTGCCTTAATTCCTTTAACATCTTTGGGATCATGGCCCAGCTCAATAATGATATCCTCCAAAGATTTTGTCTTGTTGTCCTTGGCTAGAGAAGAGGATTTCTCTAAATCTAGCTGAGCAGAGGTGTTGTTTAATGAGTTTTGCAATTTGTGAGCCAACATTTCTTTACCTACCAGTGTGGAGTAGACCATCTCGCCAGTTTGTTTATGCAGCTCAATCTGGTCCATAGGATGAATGTCCTTGGCCAATACCTCAAATTTTTCCTAATATAGTTAGCTGCTGATTGTGGTTGTTGAACCTTGGGCTTGAAGTAACTCATGATCATTTTGCCCTCTTTGATGTCATAAGCAGACATCAACCTTTGCTGGTTAGTGGGGGCCATATTGAGGTATTGATTGTAAATCTGTATTCTGAGTGGGTCATTCCTTGCTTTTATCTTCGTGAATGTTCTTTTAATATCAGAGGCTTGCTTGCTTTGTGGCCTGGTGGATGAAACTTCCACACTATGTTGCCTCTCTAGCTCCTACTTGTGCGAGCTAGTTGATGTTTCCACTAGCGGGGATGTTTCCTGACTGACTATCTTCTCCCCTTGAAGACTACCTGTGGTTTCCTCAATAAATTCATCTTCTGATAGAGGGTTCAGTCTCTGCCTTTTTGTCCTGGTTGCTCTGTAGGCCCACTGATAGGTGTGCCCTCTTCCCTATCCCTCTTTTTACCCTTTTCATCATTTAGAGGAGTCTGCAATGCAGGAATCTCTACCGCTTTAGTTTGGACAGGAGGAATTTGTCCCTGCTGATCTGCCATTTCAAGCTGTTCTGTGTCCACCACTTCCTTTCCCTTTTCCGTCCCTGTAACTTGTGTGCTGACTCTTGTACAAGTTGCTGAGCAGTTCCAGCAGAGGATGTACCAGCTCCTATTTGTTGTGGCAGTCTTAAAGATACTTGTCCAAAAGAGTCCAAGTCAAGGGTTTTTTCAAGGTCTTTCATAGCCATCTCCATCTTTTCCTACTCACTAATTTGTTCTACTAATGTGCCCTCTACCCAGTCATCTTGATTAGCAAACTGTTCTATTTCAAGGATTCTATGATGTATATAAACTAACAGCCTGTTTCTTACTTTTCTGTCACTTATAAAGCTATTTGGGTCATAAGGCACCACCAAAAAAAATTTCTTCAATTTAAGTTGTTCCCCTAATATCTTATCAGCCCATGCCTCCCTCTTATGGATAATAAAAGGGCCCAACTGGTTTTTTATTCTCAGCTGAGCCTTTTTCTTTGCACTACAGAAATGGGTTAAGTCTGCATTGATAAGCTGTCTGAAATATTCCAGTGCAAATAGTCTCATGGGCACATATCTAGGCAATCTAAAATGGCTCAGCTCACATCCATATATTTTGATTATTGTGTGATTCTGGTAGAAGTACCAGTCACCTATTCTGTATTGTTTGGAAAGCCGTAGTATATTCTTCATGTCACCAATGAGCCTAGGAAGGGGATGTCCTATCAACAAAGTGGATGTTGGGTGAATAATAAGTCAATAAATTCACAGTAGGTGTAAGGACCCTCATAGATTTTATGGACGACTGAGCTCCAGAAAATTACAGACCCCTTGTTTCCCTTTGAATCCAATTTCCTGATGTGAAATGGAAAGCTATTTGGATGATAGTATAGCAGAAAGTGGTATATGAAAGATGAATACTTGAAGACTCCTTCTCTCTCCAAATTTATAAATTGGCCATGGATTTTGTTGGCAATGAAGGTGGCATAGTCATATTTGACAGCAGGGGGTTGTCATGGAGTAAACATTGACAACAGAGATAGGGTGATGTCATCAACATATTCACTGGTATTGAATCCGAAAAATAGGGCTATCATGTCAATGATAAGCTGTCATGTTTTAGTGAACCAGACTTGTAGATAAGGAGGTGGGTTGTAGGCTGACACTCTGGTAGCATGAACATTTTAGCAACCCGGGTTATCTCTGAATTGGACAATTTAGAAGCTTGGTTGAGTAAAAGTCCCATGGAAAGACGGGTAGGGGGCTCAGTGGGATGGAAATGTATCATCTCATTGATGGATTCGACAGTTATGTAAAAAAGGACAGTTTCAAACGGAGACCTACTGGTTTTGGAAGGACACATAACTGCTCTCCGGACAGGGTCATAGTTGGCACAGCATTGGTGAATTATGTCTGGGAAGACATGGACAGAGGGAAGGAAATATCTGGGTAGGTTGGATTCCCAAATTCCAAAAACATCAGAGTTATTTGCATGGTTGTTCCTGATTTGGCAGAAGGTTTGGAGATGGTTGACAGAAGTAGTTATGTCTTGAATTTGAAAATCTTTGTCAGCCAAGCATAAATAATCCTGGTCTTTATGAGGTGCATTCAAGGGAGCAACATCGAGGGTTGCGGGAGCTTCCATGTTTGGTTCTTGTGTTTTCAAACCGGAGGTTGGGTTTTTGTGAAAAAACTGGTCTAAACAGCAGTTCTGGGGCCTTTCTATGAGAATTACAGACCGAACTTAACTTGAATTCAGCTCCTTGGGTAAAATTTACAGAGAAAAAACACAATTTGCTGAGTTATTGGTAAAAACGGGTAAATACCTAGGTATACAGAGGAAAACAATGCAACTGTAGGTTGACCAACGAACTGTGGAGCAGGATGTTGGAGTGTTGGCCGGGTGGCAGAGTTGGACTTGATTTGCAATCAACTGGACGTAATTCGCATGCAACAGTGCTCGAAGTAAAAATTGGTGAAAATGAGAGTTTATGGAGTTTTTAACAAAATTTGGCTTTCGCAGGGCTTTTTGGCGTTTTTAGTCGGATGACGTCATCAGGATGTGACGTCTTGTCGTTTAGCGGAAAGGTGGATGGTGACGTGGTAGTGATGTCAGCGAGGGGTCAGCGGGAGGGCGGTAAGTTGTTTTGCCCCGCACCGCTTATGGGCTAAAGTGGTTTTGGACGGGGGGGGGGGGCACGAGCAGCGCGGGCGTTCAAAACGCGTCCTAGTATGGGCGGTGATACCACCCATCCCCCAGGCGGTAAAGTTCGGTAGTTATGGGGTCGTGATATGAGCGCCAACCGTCGGATGTGAGGGCGCTGGTCGGACGGTGGGTGCGCGTCGAAGGTGACAGATAGTTAATGCGCAAGAGCCCGACATATAAAAAATGTGTTTTTAATGATATCGGGACAGATTTGACTGGTCTACGGGTTTAAGTTATTAATTAACATGAGATTAATTAATCCTTCGAGCACGTGGTGAGAAGGTTATCAATAGGTTCCAAATGAACCAATTAATCCCTTGATTAACGAGTGATCACGGTTATAACTAACCGGGGACGGGATATTAGTATTTTTGGGGTTTTCCACATATATTTATATACTACGGGAGGGGAACAAATTTACAGGGATTTAAATAATATATGTTAAAAATTATTATGAATTTTGAAATGAAACTGAAAGCTCCAAGTTTAATGTTAGGAAACTTAGGTTTAAAGGGTAAAAGAGGAGTTTTTCACAAGAAATGTGGCTATTGTTCCTAAGCAACTAGAGCTCCACTTAGGCATTTGATGAAAAACGGGATGAGTGATTTTAAGGATATTAAGCAGATCTCAATACCTTTAGGGGGAGTTAGTGAATGACTTGGGGGAAAGGATGGAGGAGAGTTAGTAATAAAATCTGCCTCACTTGAGCTGCATCCAAACATATGCCATGGTACTTGTGATAACAGTAAGATGAACATCCTTGAGACACAAAATCAATCACAAGTATGCTTCTGCAACAACAAGCTACCTACCCAGCCTACTTTGTCTAACATTTTTCTCCTTCTGTCTTTGGGTGCATTTGAACTGGCAAACCCTCATTATCATCTTTTCTTTTCATTGCAATCCTATCTAGATCTACCTTTATAACATCCAAGGGCTCAGGTTTAACAGTTGAGCTCCTTTGATTCTCTACCTATCTAGTTATCTGCCAAGATTGAACAGTTTGGACAGATCTTATTCTCTATCTCTAAAACCAGTAAATTGAAACATTAACTAGCCAAGATTAAATTGTTTGGCCATCCATCCATGGTAGCATAAATCAACAAGCTACACACCATCAGATCTTTGCAAAAATAGAACAGTAGTGGCATTTTGGACTTGCACACTTTGATGGTCATTTGTTTGGGGTTCATTTCTTTCATTTTCTTGACCATTTCATCCTTCTTGCCCTTTGATTTTTCTTTTAGGGCATACCCTCTTTACATTTTTTAAATTTTTGATTTTTTGACAATATGGAAAACCTTTGCAACCAGAAAAGGTATGAACATATTACTTAGCCTACCAATTCCAATCATGAAATATGACACCTATTTTTATAGGAGCCTAACAGTTTCCACATCAAAATCATCTATTTCTCCATATCTCCAAAAAGCCTTGGAGAATCATTCCAATGTAGTTGAGACTCCCAAAGGTCTCCCACCTATTCGTGATCATGATCATGCTATTCATCTGATTCCAAGAAGTGTTCCTCCAAACATCAAGCCGTACAGATATCCCTATGCTCAAAAGAGTGAAATTGAACGTATGGTTGCGGAAATGCTAGAGGCTGGTATAATTCAACCTAGTCAAAGTTCTTTCTCTGTTCCAGTAGTATTGGTGCACAAGAAGGATGGATCATGGCACATGTGTCCGAATTATAGGGAGCTGAACAAGCTCACTATTAAAGATAAGTTTCCCATTCTTTTCATTGACGAATTACTAGATGAATTGCATGGATCAATTTACTTCACCAAGTTGGATCTTCATTCAGGATATCATCAAATTAGAATGAAGACTGAATACATTCCGAAAACAACATTTAGAACTCATGAGGGTCATTATGAATTTTTGGTCATGCCTTTTGGCCTTACCAATGCACCTTCAACATTTCAAGGTTTGATGAATTCAATTTTCAAACCATTCCTTAGAAAATTTGTGTTATTATTTTTTGATGATATACTAATATACAGCAAGTCTTGGAAGGATCATGTTGAACATGTTGACAGGGTGCTACAACTATTGGAGGAGAAACAATTATATGCAAAAGAATCCAAATGTTTCTTTAGAGTCCAAGAGGTGGAATATATGGGTCATATTGTATCTCATGAAGGAGTTAAGGTAGACCCTAGAAAAATTAAAGCCATTAAGGAATG
>APFE031172396.1:11987-187745 GCA_000404065.3 Pinus taeda | reverse complement strand
AAAAAAAAAAAATTGAATTCATTCTGTTTAATATCTGGCTTGAAGTGAAACTAGGGACAATAGACAATGAATGGTTAAAAGGGTAATCCCTATCGAGGACTATGGACGTTTGCTGCAGCAGAGGCTCTACCTATGGCAAAGGAAGTTAATTTTAATAGTTGATTTGGAAAAGTTTCCTATTTTATCAATATCACCATTAAGTGCCAATTTAAAAATCTGGATAATATCTATTTTTTCATAGAGAGGAAATTAGCAAAGAAAGTTTTGTTTCCTTAGAATGCAACGATATCTAGTTATATTAGAATTTTCCCTTTTGAATAAAATTTCTATTATGAAAAAGTCTAAGTATTTCTATACTGTTCAGAGATAACTGTTTCTTCCAGCGAATCGCCAATTGTTGTGCCATACAACAACCCCCCATTTCATATCATTTAAATTCCAAAACTATAATGTGAAATGGGTCCCTTTTTTAATTTTTGTTTCAAATTGGTATCAGTTTAAAGTTTTATTTCAAAAAATGCTTGAATCAAAGGAAACATCATTAAAAATCCTTTTTAATAAAACCAATCGATAAAACCCAACATAAAACGATTTACCTTTATCATTGCGATAAAGCGATTGCAAGATCGCATATCACAATGACAAAGAAATATCAACTTAAGGGACATCTTGGTTTTCGCCGATGCGAAATCACAATCAGATCTCGGCAAAGCATAAAGTAACATGAGTAATGATCCTTGCTGCGATGCAATGCGAAATCGGAAATCGAAAATCGGCAATCGGCGATAACGTTTAAAGCACAACTAAGCTTCCCCTCGTCCGATGCGATGCAATATCGCTATCGGCGATCGACGACTTACCATGCCCTCATCCTAAGCAGCCCTACCAGCTATGCCCGACGTGATGCGATATCACTATCGGCAATCGGGGATTCCAAACAAAACCAATACAATAACTTAGCATTTCCCGATGCCCGATTGCATAAAGGGTAAAATAGCACAGTTTTCAAAGTAACAGTCATAAAGGCGGTTTAATATGATTTATTCGTAATTAAGGCCATATCCTTTGGAAAAGCCGCTCATCCGCGTTCAAACCGTCAAATCACCTTAAGCATGCTTCGAATAAATCATTCAGCCATTAATCGAAGCAACTGGAATTAATGAGATTGACAGGCCGTAACGACCATTTAATAAAAATAGCAGGCTTGAAGCCTATCCACGTATTTTATCCTAAGGCCACCTTAAGTCGATTAATCACTATGAATGCACCAAGATATATATATATATTTCATTCTGTTCAATTCATGATATTGTTGCATGTGTTGCGCTTATCTTTCACTCTGCGGAAAATTCTTCCATAGAAACAGAAGAAAGTAGAATGGGAAAGAAATCCAAGAAGACTACAGTGCCTACTGCTCCGCCAACCGCAGGGCTAGCTGTCGCTGATCCAACTGGAAAGAATAAAGGGCTAATATTAGATACAACTTGCTTAGGACTCACCAGGACCACTTGGCAAGGGACTTATAATTTGATTGAAGCGGAAGGGCCAACGGTGACCGAAGTAGAGATTTTATGTGATAATACCAACAAATCTGATGCCAATTTAAGGGACTTGGCCGACTCCTTCTTACACAGAATAGTGGCTCGGGAACAAGTTCTTCCTTACACAGATGTGGTAAGGTGGGCAATCCAAGAGCTCCCAATTATCAATAGACTGTTTGAAACTGCGGACGGGAGGGTTTTCGGTTCATTTCGAGCCAAAGACCTAAGGCTAATGTATCACCTGCCGCAAGAAGAGAAGAAATATAATGCTGCATTTTTGGAGAAATTTCGAGCAGAGAAAGAGACCGAGTCTGAACCAATTCGAGGCTGGAGATAGAATCCAACAAAACACAAGCATTAAACCTCGGGTAAGTACTCAGTTGACTCCCTGTGTTCTCCTTACTGTTATGCTGGAATTATGATGTGTTGGCTATGGGGATTGCATGACTCTGCCAATTTCACCATAGAAATGGTTCCCCTAATAGAGGCAGCATGTAGTGGAGAAATCATGGATTGGGCAGTTATATTATCCGACAAGTTAGCCAAAGCCATCCTCGACTTCAGGTCTGACTATCGTGACACAGAGAGGGTTATTCTGCCATTTTATTATAGTGCCTATATTATGGATGTGTTGTGTTTTAATTCTGACTTTCCTGTGCTGGGATGGAGATGGACGTCACAAGACCCCACACCTATTCACATATATCATCGAAAAATATGGAAGACTAGTTATAAGCACCACCTGTACCAAATCTGAAACGGTTTTATGTTGCCAATTCATTATTCAATTTTTAATAAGCCTGCCCCGAAAATTTCCGAGCAAACAGGGGTAGATTTGACTGCAGTAGCAAGTTGGTTTGGGGAGGAGAAATTCACCTACATCAGATTTTTTGGCAGTCAGGCTAAGCCACATGTGCTACCACTTTACATCCCCAATAATCTACTTGCCAGGGAGGTAGCTTATCAAATCAGTGCTGAAGGGGTTACCCAGACCCTGAAAAGAGCTAAAAAACATGTTTGGCCTTCTTTTCCATTACGAATTGGAGTGTATACCCTGCATGATATCAAGCATGCAAAGAAGGAAGCTGGGAAAATGAATTTGCTCACTCTGGCTACTCTGCCAAGAAGGCAGTATGATCCAAGAAAGATCGCTTACAATGCGCTCGACCAGGCCAAATTGGCCAAGGTCGAGCATAAAGAAGACAAATTCGAAGATTTGTTCGCATCAGCCGGATCATTGTATCAAGTCAAGTCGCTTGCCAGAAATGTTTACAATGATGAAGGCCTAGTTGAATTTAACAGAACTAGAGAAGAGAGGTTGCAAACTCTGCCTCTAGACCTGTTAGCAACTGGACCGACAACAACCAGGTCAAGCGAGTCTAAGCAGCGAAATAATACACCACCTCCTACTACATCAAAACAGCAGGAGGAAACGCATAGCCAGAGGCAAGAGGTGACCCAGGAAAATGTGCAGCGACAAGAAGAAACCCAAGCAAAGACCCAAGAAGAAAGCAGCTCTAAGAATAACAATGATACATTAGTTGATCCGAATTTGCTCTAGCAATGGCAGCAATTCAGTACAATCATCAGTAACTTAGAGTGCTCGAAAGATGATGAGGTTTCTAAAGAAGGTGATACATAGGAAGCGACATTGAAAACGGTTTCAGGTGAAACCAGCGGCCTACCCAAAACAAAAGAACCAGAGATAATTCCTAAAGATCCAACGGGAGAGATCGTTTTGCAAATTGAAGAGATCCCCCCTTTAGATGTATTTTATAGCCCCAAGCATAAAGCTGTCGTAAAGCGACAGAGGAAAAGGAGAAGAACTGATCAACCTTCCCTATTCCCTGAATCAACAGTAACGGGCAATGTTGTATGGAAAGAGGAATTCAACCCCTCCGATGACTTAACCAAGCTATCACAGTTCACTGGAGCATATTCAGCAGCAACCATTGATAAAGCATCGAAGGTAAGCAGTCTATTAAAGACCAAGGACCAAGATATCTCTTCACTATAGGCGAGACTATCAGAAGTTCAGCAGAGGGTAGAGCAGGCGGAGAAAGAATTGCTAGTACAGCAGCAGAACAATAATCAACTGACCAAGCAATTACAAGAGCAAAAGCAGAGAATTGATGAAGGCACAATACAAAGGCAAAAGGAGCTATCGGCGGCACTGGAGCAGTTAAGAATATCAACTGAGGGAACAATGAGAGCGAAAGATGAACAAATCGCTCAATTGACCACTCAAATTGAGCAAATGAAAAAGCTCCCTCAGATAGATGAGTTCAAAGCAGAAGCGCTCCAGCTAAATAAGAGATTGATTAATCAGGTTAAGCTATTATGTCAACATATTATACGAGCAGAACCATTGTGCGAATTGGCAGCATCTATAAGAGAAAAGGTAGACAAAGCAAGGACCGACTTGGATCAGGCCGAAGAAACACTGACAAACTTTATAGAATGGCAGGATTCCGATGTAGGCCGGGCAGCTAATCTACAGAGAATTCTGGAATCGCACAAAGAGATATTATTCACAGAATGGCAATCGCAACTAATGAAAGCAGAAAGAGAAACTTCCAGATGCAGGACAATCAGTGGAAATTTGGTTGAATTAGTGAATAATACATTGTATTTATCTAACATAATTTCCCAATGCACTCCAGGTCAATTAACAACAGCAAATATATTGGAGCACTCATGCTATCCGAAGCTGGAGAAAAGCGCAAGATTGATCGCTGGAATCAACAGTCTGACATGGGATGCTTATTGGTTCTTCTTAATCAAGCCATACAGCCAAAGAGCCATCTTGAAGTGCCTAACCGATGTTGTCGGGTATATTATACCCGACATTCAGGATGCCACCTTCGCCGGCCAATTCAGTTTACGCCTCAACAAACTGCCAGAAGTAGAACCAATGCTCGCGATAAGCCAACTAAGGTTTAAGGGCAAACAACCTGAGGCATGAATCACTTCGCCGACTGCCAGATCGCCCCTGGGAGATAGACCGCATTTATTGATACCAATTTAGTAGGATTTTGTTTCATAGATCTTTTTAGCTTAGTAGTATTTATAGACCCTTTCATGCATTTAGAAAGGGTTGTAAAAGTTTTGTATATGACTTAAACCCTGAAGTTGCACTATTGTACTTCAGGGATATTCTTTTATGAAACTTGACCAATTATTCTGAATTTGATGAGGAAGGATTTTATGCAAATGTGCACTATTTTCATTGTTTGAAAGCATTTCTATGTTGAAGGAAGAATTTTGAATAGCAATTGATATTTCGGGTTTATCTACAGCTCACGTACTATTATCTTCATCTGTATTCTTTTTCGTTATATGAATTGTTATTGAAATCGCTCTTGCTATTATCGCTTATATATATGTGTGTGTGTGTGTGTGTATCTGTGTGTGTGTGTGTCTGTGTGTGTTTTTCACAGCATTCCTTATGCATTCCACTATTGGTTGTTTATCGCATGCTTCCCTTTCAAACGTATATATGTATCGATGATATAAACAGTGAATGTAGTAATTTGTATTTATCGCTTCATTATGACTATTCATGTGAAGCAGTCTTTGAATGATTGAACATATTTTATTTATTTTACAGAGTCATCTATATGCCTGATAAATAGATAAAGATTATTTAACACTGCATTCTGAATGAATAAGTTGTTCCTGGGATTATTATTAGTTTCTCTATTTTTGTCAATAGAATAAGCTAGTCGCCTATCACTTAAGCAATCTATTCATCACCCATCCATATTTTATTTCATTATCGGGAAACTGGTCCCGTTATCTCCAGTCGGAGCCACCATTCCAAACGGAAAAGGAGCTGTACCAAGGTCTGGACCGGGTGGTTATCCCCAATGTTGTGGCAGCGATTTCTGAGGCCTCAACAGGATATATATTGGCTCTTTTCATGTCTGATGAACACGGGAACTACAAAAAATGTGTCAAAATCCATTCTTTATTTCTTTCTAAGTTATACAAAATGAATTGTATAATCGAGTAAGCTAATCTTATTTTCAATCAAGTTTCTTTATAGTTAGTCAATTTGTCCAGCAATAATAGATTTATTATGATGCCATGTCTTTGACAACTTACCCTAATAACCTAACCTACATTTGAACAAAGAACCAATATAAATTGTGCATCTCATAGTGTGAAAGAAAATAGTTTATTTTAATCTTTGTCTAATTCTAAATATGTTTGCACAATTGATCATTTACAAGACTTACAGAGAACCAAAAGTCACTGGCAATCGATGCTGAAAAAATACTCAAGAAACCAACATTAACATGGAAGAAAACCAAAAGCAAAGAGGTGCAAATCATAGACAACAATTTCCAACTTCAACACCTGGTACTAGTGCAACCTCATTCTCTAGTCTAGGAAAGAGAAAAGCTCTTGGAATTGGAAAACTAGTTCAAGCTAAGTTATCAGGTCACCGAAATAACAAAGAGTCTCTTCAGAGATTCATTCCATACAAAGCGCCTATGGTTCAAACAACCAAATCCAAAATTTTCACAAATAGAGAAGGCATTGAAAGCTATAGACGTGGAAAATGACAACGTTGCACCACCTGATTAGGTTACTTCTCTTCTGGTAGAGAATCAACAAATAATGGAGTAGATCGCAAAAAAGGTCATTATTTTTTATGAACATCTTGTCACATTGAAAAGTGCAAAATATGTCAAGGGTAGAAAAAAATTGGAATTGAAAAAGTGAAAGTTCATAATAAAAATATCATTAATCAAGAACAAATAGATATTGATATTTTTGGAATTAGAGCCAAGAGGCTCATGGTATTCCATTAATCTATTGATCATGAACTTGCACAGTTTATTGATAAGCATACTACAAAAAATCAGAGACTAAAACAAATATTAAAAGAACTAGAGGAAACTCTAAATCTAGGTCTTCTATTACTGAATCCACTAGAAACAAAGACACCACCATTGTCAATTTTTGTTGTTGAAACACCACACAAATATAATAAAGATTCCAATTTTCTTAATGCAATCAAATAATATATCATCAAGGGCATATTTCAAAGGATAGAAACTATTGATCATGCATGGCAATCAAATTTTGATTTAACATGCTTCAACTGGAAATTGAGACATTTGTAAGTTTGGTTAATAGTAATCTTCAACTAGACAAGAAATTCATTGACAATGATTTAATTACCTTTAGTCAGAGGTTTGGATTAATTTTTAACATAGAGAAAAATAATAAAGGGCATCCAAGTCCTAATCAGATAAAGAATCTAGAAGTTGGATGGTCTGAGAAAATTAGTAACTTGAGGAAATCATTTCTGAATGTGATGCCAGTAGAAGAGGTGATTCCTATCTGACAATAGTACAAATTGTAAAACACTTAAATAGTCCACACATCATACATAACTCTGAATTAATGTCAAGAGACATGCTAAAAGCTGAATTGGACCAGCTAAAGCAATTAGTGGCAACAAAGTTAGTATTCCTGTTAATTCCTGTTATAGCATTCCTTAGTCGACAATTCCTGTTATAACATTCCTTAGTTCATTTATTGTGAATTTGTATTCGAGCATCCGATTTATTTCTAGGGTTATACTAGTTGCTTGGATTCAGTAATTTTGGTTAGCGTTATCCGAGGCTCCGCGCAAATGTATAGACAATTTTCTGAAATCTATATTTTTTGCTACCATTATCTTTTTTTTCAAGTTCTAAGTGAATACATGTAAAATGTTTGTATTCTTGTTAATTCTCCTACGAATGTTGGTCCATAATTTCTCTATGTAAGAAAGAATATATTTCTACAGTTCCTTATACTTGCTAGGTAGAACGATAAATACTCAGTTACTTCTTAATTTCAAAAACATTGTCTTATTGATGAGTTTATTCTACAATTCTTTCTGTTTTGGTTTTCCTTTAAGCAGTAAAGACCGACTTCATAATTCTTGTATAGTTTCTAACTGCATTATGCTTAGATAGTATTACTCTAATTACCACCTTTACTAATTCAAGACAAGCATCACTTGTTTGCTATAATCTCTTACTGTATTTAGAAAATAAGTTTTTCCAGAAGTAGTTATCTATCTTAGCTTCTAGATTAATGATCTAAGCATTCTATCCATTTTTTTGCCTCCCAAACTTGAGACCGTCGTATCTTGCTAAGTCTCCCCCCGAGATACCCTCTTTAGGGTAATCTCTTCAGGGTAATCTCTTCAAGAATTTCCTTTATTGAATTTGTAGTGTTATCTGTATTCACCAGACATGGCCTTACTTGCATTGTCTGTCCTTACAACACAGTCTTTACTCTCTCCATTCCTTTCTTTTCCAGTTCTCTTGTTTTCCTTTCCCGAATCTCATATCTTCTCATCCTCCTGATTTGTGGAATAAATCTCCCTTTTGGAAGTAGTTAGGGTTGTGGTAACCACACAGTCTAACTCTTTGAGAACAATTGTTATCCTTTGGTAACTCACTTTTACTTTAAGTTAAATTAATTAATTATTGTCACAATTCCAGCAATCGACTTATTCAATATAAACAAAATTTCTATTTATATAAAACCAAGTTAACCAATATTCAGTTTTCCAAGAAAATGCAATAAAATAAATATTTACACGTAAATGGAGACATCACATCTTGCCCCCCCCCCAAGACTAAGCATCATCCCAATGTTCTTCTATCGAAAATAACCTTGGAAATATCTCCCTCATAGTCCTTTTATCCTCCCAGGTAGCCTCATCAGGACCAAAATGCTGGCATTACACCTTAACTTGGGTGATAACTCATCTCCGCAACATTACTTATCTATGATCGAGTATACCCATTGGCTTGACCAAGAACTCGCATTTTGGTTCTACCTATAGTTGACAAAATATCCAAAGGATTACTTTAGTTGTTTTAGCAAAGTCATAAAAAATAAATTTACCTATTGACATTCCAAACAGTGAGCTAAATATTCAACCCCTTCCTTTTTCATGCCAAGAAAGAAATACTATTTTCTAAGAGTGGTTATCATTTTCTAATATCTAGGATGGCCGACATATGGAACCTTGTGGTATTCATCTAGAATTAATTACTTAATGGCTTTTATTTTGGGTACATACATCTTTTTTTGTAAATCAGCAAACTGTCTTGATTTACTTCATACCTGAGTTGCTATTATTTGTTGTTTAGAATTTTTGTTTGTTGCCACAAAGTTTGATACTCAGGGTCTTGCATTGCTTCATCCTTAATTTGCTCCTTGAATGTGTTTTGTGCTTCATTGAATGATATTTCATATCAACAACTAGCATGCCTACTTAATGCATCTGCTACATAATTCTCTTTACCTTTTAGATGCTTAATCTCATAGTTGAATCCACTCATAAAATCGACCCAACGAGCTTGTCTGGAATTCAATCTGGGTTGCTTAACATAATTAGACAAGCTATGATGCTCAATAATTAGTAGAAATTTATACCCAATAAGTAGTGTCGCCACATTTTGAAGGCATGAATAATTTCTTTCAATTCTAAATCATAGGCTGAGTACCTCTGCTTATGCTCCTTAAGCTTTCTAGATTCGTAAGCGATTACTCTGCCCTCTTTCATTAGTATTCCTCCCACACCTTCTTTACTAGCATCAGTACACACCACATAATATTTATGTGGATCAACAATACTTAATACAGGCGTAGTGGTGAGTAATAGTTTGAATCAGTCAAATCTATGTTGGCATTCATCACTCCATATAACGGCCTTACACTTCTTTTGCAATGATGTAATAGGATAAGCTAGCTAGGAAAAGCCTGCAATAAATCACTTGTAATATCCAACTAAGCCTATAAATGATCTTATATCAACTACATCTCTTGGTACTCGCCATTCCATTATGGTTTTTATTTTCTCAGGTTCTACAACAATCTCATCTTTAGTAATTAAATGACCACGATATTGGATATGTTCTTTAAAAAAGTCACAGTTACTGTATTTGGCATATAACTAGTGTTCCCTTAAAACTTGGAAAACAATATGGAGGTGCTCCTTGTGTTCTTCCACTGTTCGTGAGTAGATTAGGATGTCGTCAATGAAAATTAGCACAAACTTGTCCAAATATTTATGGAATATGTTGGTCATGAGGCACATGAATGTTGTAGGTGCATTGGTTAGACCAAAGGGTAGCACAACAAACTCGTAGTGCCCATATAGAGTTCTGAAAGTTGTTTTTTCTATGTCTTCTTCCTTGATACTAACTTGATGGTAGCTCGATCACAGATCAATCTTCGAAAACATAGTGGCCCCTTTTACTTGGTCAAATAACTCATCTATATGAGGTAGGGGATACTTTTTTTTTATGTATAACTTATTTAGTTGATGGTATTCCATACACATTCTCATAGTTCCATCTTTCTTTTTGACAAAAAGTACTGGGGATCCCCAGGGTGATACGCTTGGTCGGATATATCCTTTGTAAAGGAGTTCTTTCAATTGCATCTTCAACTCAGTTAATTCCGGTATACTAATGCGATAAGGGGCTCTAGACATAGGTGCATCTACTGGTAGTAATTCGATAGTAAAATCTATGTCTCTTTTTGGTGGAAGCGCCAGAATTTCCTCTGGAAATACATCCGTAAAATTCTGCACTATTGGTATATCTTCTAAAGTAGCAGACATTTCTTTTGAATCTGAATATCCTACTTCAATTGCATAGATCAAGAATCCCTTCCGAATGCATTTTGCCAATTGAGAGGTTGTCACAGGTCTCAGTTTTAAGGGTCTTATTATCCCTTGAATTTCCCGCTTCCCATCGTCCTCATCCATGTAGTTAATGGTTCTAGTTTTACAGTTGAGGAGAGACCAGTGCTTCTCCAACCAGTACATTTCGATTAGTATATCATACGACCCTAGGTGTAGTACATTTAAATTTGCTATAATGGGCTATCCTTCTATTTGGAGAAGACAATTGTTGACTTTGGCCAGCACTCTTAGTTTGGCTCCCATGGCTAATTGTACTAACCAAGAATTCTTAAATTTAACTGTCTGTGGCTTGAATTCTTCTACTATTTTGTGGCTAACATAACTTAAACTATACCCAGGGTCAATTAAAATGGACATAGTTTAGTTGGAAATTTTACCTTCAAACTTTATCATAGTCAGTTGGTATTCTGCTTAGTGGTCATCAAGAAAAGCATTAATTTTTCGCATACTCCTTGCCACTTCTCCGTCTGTTGATGTCTCTTGAACTTGCGTGACATGTTCGGTTCCTCTGTGATGTGGCCAATTTTTAACATAATGAGGTCCTTCGGATCCCCAACACTGTACTGGTGGTCTGATGGCCATTTCCACTTCAGTCCTTACTGATTGATCATTTTTCTTGATTTCACTGGGAACTTTGGAGCTGGGTGGATCCTTGTTCACATTTCTATTCATCTATCCTCTAGGGGTCTTTTGGAGTACAAATTTATTTATTTTATTGTTGTCATTCCATTTCTTCCCTCCTTCCCCTTTCTTCTTATTTTGTTGATAACACACCCGAGCCTTTCGTATGACTTCATCCATGGTTTTTGGATTATCAAAATCAAAGCATTCCTTCATAAAAAATTGTAAACTGCTAACAAACTATTGTACCTTAGCCTTCTCCTTTCGTATGTATGGGACATATCGCAGCAGAGAGGTGAACTTGGTTACGAACTCATCCATAGATAGTTTCCCCAACTGTAGGTCATGAAACTCCCTGGCCTTCTCATCATAGAACCTTTTAGTTAGATATTTTTCCTTAATATATTTTTGAAATTTATTCCAAGTTATGCTTTGTTCATTTACTCCGCTAACTGTTTTGACTTCCTCCCACCAGAAGGTGGCTTTTCCTCTACTCATATTTTTCTATTTTAAAGAATGAATAGGGTAATTTTGATTCTTTTTTCTCCTCGTGTTACATAAATCATACCCACATGTACCCAATAGGTCAACAAACCTGGTTTATTCTAGGTTTTGTTCCTACCCTTGCAGTACCCACTTCCCTATACATCCAGGTTCTGGACTATCCTCTGACAAATTTTCCATTTTACTAGTCTAGGGTTAATGACTTCCACAAAAGCTTACCTTTCTTCCACAATTATTTTCCTTAAGGAAGGAAACAACTATTACCCAATATCCCACTGTGTTTGCTATCCTTTCTTCTCAATTTTCTTCTGAATGTGTGGCCACATGGGATGTCCATTAAGTCAGAAATTGTTAGATGGATTCCTATGGACTTGTTATTTTAAGCTCTTTTAATTTTCTTGTTAACAAAATATAGAAAGAACAATATATTTATCTTCATACAACTTACGACTCACATACATGTCATATGGATGATAGATTATTAAGACTGCATGCTTACTTCTGATCTATTATTCTAACGTTAGACACAAATCATTCTCGTAATTTGTTCCTAAAAGAGATCATACATCATTCTAGTAATTCTTCTTTCACTGTAATTTCCAATAAATAAAAGAACATGAGTTAAACACTTATCTGTATACAGTAATCCAGCGAGAAACTCGCATAGGAAGACCACTCCTCTCTACCAATGAGAACACCTATTACATCCAATTCTCCCCCCAAGATTGTCGATTTCCAGGAAAACAGTACAAATTTGACTCTTCACAATCAGTTTCCAAGCATCAAGACTTTGTCCAGCCTAGAATTCACAGACTCACTCAACTTAGATCTTTCCACTCATTTTAGACCAGCTCAAGAAATATTTTTCAAGTGGTGCTTTATTTATTTCATGGTGTTATGACCAACATCTCTTATATTCTCTCTTCAGGTGTATCCTGCATTTCCTCCTCTACGAGAGTAGAAACGTTTCGAAAAAAACACCCCCTCCTTCCACTAATATTTTTTAACCCCTAGAAAGTGAAAGATAATAATTGTTTGTAACCGCCTAGAAACCAAGAAATCTTCTCTTGATCTTTCCTGTGAGTTTATAGCTTTCAAAAAAATTGAAATCAAATATTATTATCAAATTTTATTTTAAGGAAACATAAAGATTCATTAGGATTTAACTAAGCCTATAATTCATGGAATTCATATTAAAGTAAATAACAATAATTAAACTTGCTATTGCATCCTGGGGTGTTACACTCACGATCTCTAGAATGACGTATTTCTCTATCATTTAGTTTATACAGTTGTGCGGAAGAGTAGAATGAGTGCACAAGGAGTATGTATGTATGTGTCCGATGTCGATAGACATTTCCCACTAGTGACAACCCTTCATAGCAAATTTTGATAGTATTTGAAGTTTAAAATTTTTATATGGTCGACTTTTGTGATTGGATTACAAGTATGTAAAACATACTTTTGACATAATTAGGGTAATTTTGAGATGTAAAATGGGCCTTGTAAGGAAATTATAAAATAATTGTGGAAATAATAAAATAAGATTATATTACATCAACAAATTTTAGAGGGAAAAAGAGAAAACTAATTTTTCAACTTGTATTTTCAACCTATCTCCCTATGGTTTTACTCAAATTTCGAGCAAAAACACTCGTTGGATGCAAAACTTGATTCCTCATCTAGGGAGTACCCATTTTTCATATTTTCAATGGACCCTACTACACAATCTTTCACACAAATCGTTTTCACATCACTCTCATTCCCCGACGGGGTTCTGTAATGGTGCTTTGCACCAAAATCAATGTGGTTGTGGTGTATGACCTTGTGTGGACCATAATTGTAAATACAAGATACATTGCAATGGTGGTCTAGGAACAAACATGAGGGTTGAAGTCATGGCTATCAGGGGACATCTTTGGTTCTCCAGACAACTGCCCATTGGCACCCTATTTGTATATGGGGACTTACAGGTACTTATTGAACGTTTGACGTCAAACTCAAAGTTCTCCCCTACCCATATTATTGCTTGGATTTCTCAAATTAATATCCTCAGAAGGAGATTCTCTTCGATCTCCTTCCAACACATTTTCCGAGAGAAAAATTGGGTCGTAGACTCACTGTCAAAGAATGGGATCACTGAAAACATTGGATATATACATTACATACTCCTGGAGGCATTTTCCATCAATTTCGAGGGTACTATCCCCCTCCCATAAAAGCATTATACTTCTCTTCATATTTTAATTTGTGATTTTGTACAGTGGTCTTGCTCCACATTTTGTTTGGCCCACAGATTAGGACATAGCATATACTACTTGATTCTACTTTGAAGGAAATAGCTTATACTACTTGATTCCACTATGAAGCATGGTATATCTTACTAAACTATGGCAGATATGTACTTTTACTACTTTTACCTTAAATTTTTCTTGCTACTTAGCATTTGGAAGACCTTTAAAAAAAAATTGTACAAAGACACTTTTTGAACATATGCACTGGTAAATTATATAAACGAACGTTTTTTTCATCTGAAAAAAAAAAATGCATTAATAGAACACCCTATCGCTCTATGCTCCTACTCATTTAAATTTTTTATTATTAAGTTTTGTATTTTTTTAATAATTACATATTAGAAATAACAATTAAATATTACATATTTTATACTACTGAGATTATCAATTTGCTAATAATGTCTTATTTTAAAGTTTTTTTTTTTTTTATTATAAAATTAGTTTGAATAGTAAATCTATATTTAAATGCTCTAAAATTGTTTATGCTTGGTTAAGAAGTTATCTTCCTAAAACGCAAGAAAACAAGTTAATTGACTAAGAATTAGAGGGTATCTGAGAAGAGTGAAAGCATGCCCCTTAAGAACCATCAAGCCATCATTCCAAGTGATACTAGCATGGTTTCCCATCAATAATGGTTACGCCAAAGATTGATGTCCTCACTACTAGTTTGACAACTGTGCTATGATAGGTTTTACGACTATTGTAAAAGTAGAAATATATTTATCTGTATATAATATTTTAAAATTAAAATTTAAAACAAAATTATTGTATAATTTAAATCAAGTTAGGTTTATTTTGATTTATTGGATTTAAATTTGACTAGTTAAGAGTTTAGTTTATTAAAATTAAAATAAATTTAGATTAATTTATAATAAATAAAATAAAAATTTGCAATTATAAATTAGATAATATGTAATATAATAAATTAAATTGAAGGTAAATTAAAATCTATATAATTTAAAAATAAAAGTATATAATACTAAAACTACTTTTATGTATATTTAATATTAATGTGATTATTAATTTGTTGATTTGTAAAATAAAAATATATAAAAAAAATGAAAAGTTGTTCTATATAAATAACTAGCAACACCACATGTTGCAAAGGAAACATCATAAGGCGAAATGCCATAAGGCAATAGCATATAGCACTGACTAATGCTTTGACAATTATTGAAAGACATAAAAATGTCAACAAAAGACAAGGACCAATCTCCAATTTTGAAATTGAGCTTGTGTGACTTTGATCTTGTATAGAAGAAAGTAAACTTTCATTTAGCTTATACTACATTTACCATGAAATTGCCAACATTCATGGCACACTTACCATCACATTTGTAGATTAACACACTTTTCTTCACAGATATAAATTCTCCTATATGCAACATCAATGGCTTTCATCCCTTGAAGAGTAGTAAAAACAACTCAATTGAGAAAACAACTCTTCAAGAGAAGTAAAAACAACTCTATTGAGAAAACAACTCTAGGATTGAGAGATATTTCGTAGCAATTGTGGAATTGGAGAGCATGAGATTTGGTAGCAATTGTGGAATTGGAGAACATTTCTTGCTCTGTGGTGTTGGCTATTGGGCATATATTTCTTGATCTTGTATAGAAGACTATAAATTTTCATTTAAAATTTTGCAAGGAGTGTTAAGGTGCAAGGTAGGATAAGAAGTGGGGAAGCCGGGATTGAGTTGTGTATGAAGTATCTTATTTGGGACTTTAGATAGATTCATTTGAATACAAAAAATTAGTAAGTTTGACATCATATAATATGATTTTTTTTTATGATTATAAACTAAAAACCATGTATTGTGTGACTTATTGTCTTTGAAAAAGTAAATATTTTTTAAGTTTTTAGGTTTGTTGCAATAATGTTCATATAACACTACCTACTAAATGAGCTAGGATAAAAATTGAACTCACCCAACCCTCTTTATATTAATACACTCCACCAATCTCTTCTTATAGTTTGTTGTTAATTGGATCAAATAGGTACAACCCTCACTTCCTATACACATAGTGCAGTGGGGACACAGACAAGAAAAAAAGAAATAATTCTCTAATTAACATAATGTAGGGGCTTAGACCAAGAAAAAAAATAGCTTTAAACATTATAAAGAAACTTTAGGGTGAAGAATTATGACAGTTATCCAAAAGAATTAAGGTGATAAAGTCCTATCCTAAACATCATAGATATGCAAAGTTTCACATTGAAACTTGTCATTTCAATTTTTGGACAGCTCCTAATTACAATTGAAACCTATCATTTCAAATTTTTGGGAAAATGATAATGACCATTCTTCTTAATGCTCGACACTCTCCAGAAAAATGGTCAACCTATGGATGTTTTCCAAGACATTGTCTCCATCCACAGCCACTCGATTTGGGTTTGAAGGGCCTCCATATTACAATTAATATGATCCAGGTTTCATTTTTTCTCATTTTTCAATTTTTGTAAGATTCTCAACATGTGGACATGCTGATGACATCATTGTTTCTCCTCATCTTACTTCCTTTGTAGCATTCTATAATAATGCGTAAAGAGAACAATGAAATATTCATCACACTCCAAGACTTTATGTGTTGGAGGCAGTTGCAAGTTCAAGCCTTGACAAAGATTATGAGAGACTTGCCAGGATCGTGGAAGGAACCAAGGATTGAGCCCAGGCGTTGAATCGCGGGATGTGTCATGACCTCAAAAGGATAAGGAAGGTAATGTAAAGTTCCGAATAGTCTTCAGATGTTATTCAATCAATTTCTCCTTAGGCGCTCCTACGAAAGATTTGTTGTTGATCATGGACATGGCGAGTGAATACCTCCAATATGTTCATGGAATACACGTTATGAAATCAGATAGAGTTCACGGCAATAAATCATTATTACATTACTCACTTTTCTAATATTATTGTAATGGATTATATAAATTAAATGACTAGATAATCAGCAACCCATGATAAAAATAAAAAAAATTTAAATTAATCAACTTATTTAAAAGAGGAAAAAAGGTATAACTACTTTGGAAATAAATATTAACTTTTGATTTTTGAATGCTGCTAAGAATATTCTAAAATATTATGTGGAGTTTAGATCCCTTCCATCCAATAATAAGTCTTGATACATAAATCAAACTTTTAAAAGCCTCATAATCACTTACATAACAAGTGCATTAAATACAAGTTATGAAATGAAGTCAGATATAGTGGAATTCAATAAACCATTAGTACATTAGTGGTTTTTCTAATATTATTATAATTGTTTATGTAAATTAAATGACTAGTAAATGCAAATAATTAGCAATCCATGATAAACATCAAAACATCCATGATAAATATCAAAACATTCATTTCATGATTGACCCACTTGAATTTTTTTTGTTTGTGTGTGATCCAAATAGTCACGACCTAGGGGCAGTTAAGATGTCAAAGTAACCTCGGGAGGCTTGACTTGTTGTTTTAATAGTCACTATCAAGGGGCATTTAAGACGTCAAAGTAACCTCCGGAGCACACCCAGCTTGGGCCACACCAACACTTAGGTGAATGGATTTTTTAGCATGTCTCCTCCCCCTAACACATGACACAACCACCCCCCATTAGGGTTGATCCTAGTTCACCTTGCTCACGAGGCCCATACTCAACTGATTGTGAAAATGGGACTTGACAAGATAAGGCTTCACCTATTGCTTGAATAGTCGCGGCCTAGGGGCATTTAAGATGTCAAAGTAACCTCGGAAACACACCCAACTTGAGCCACACCGACACTTAGCTGAATGGATTTTTTAGCATGTCTTCTGCTAGCATGTCTCCTCCCCCTAACACGTGACACAACCACCCCCCATTAGGATTGATCTTAGTTCGCCTTACTCATGAGGCCCATCCTCAACTAATTGTGCAAGTGGAACTTCATGAGATCCACTTTATTTTGACACTTGTTCACATGACCCTTTTTTCTAATTTATCAACTTAATTAAAAGAGAAAAAGAGACATAACTACTTTAGAAATAAATATTAACTTTAGATTTTTGCATAGTAGTACGAATATTCTAAAACATTATGTGAATTTTAAATCACTTGCATCCAATAATAAGTCTTGATACTTCAATTAAAATTTTAAAAGCCTCGTAATTACAAGCACTATTTTTATCTATATTATTTTTACTTATAAACATAGAATTAAAAATGCAAATAACATGTTACTTTAAAAATAATTTGACAGTGATATTTAAAATCTCCATCCATATTTATATACTAAACAATATCTTTTATAAAATTGAATATAAACCTTTTTCCCATAATAAATAGCATCCTCTTCTATCATTATAATAATATATTAGGTGAAAAGGGAAAGGTCACGGGCTTGAAACTAGTGTTCTATTAAGACACTCTTTGGTGGAAAGGCTATTGGTTCAAACTCTGTATATTAAGGCACTCTATGGTGAAAAAAAGTAACTCTTTCAAAACTCAATATTCTCTTAAAGCACTACTTAGTGAAAAGATCACCATTTCAAAACTTACAAAAGTCTAGTTATGCTAAGATTACTTGGTGAAAAGATCACCATTTCGAAACTTCATGAATGGTAACAAATAAGCTTTTTGGAAACATCTTGAGACCGAAAGCATAGATAAACTTAAAAGGTTATTCATATGACTACATAAATAAACATTTGGGAACACGTTCGGACCAGAAATATGGATAAACCCAACAAGTTATTCGTATGAACACACATGTTAGGGACGTCAAGCTCACATTCCTTAGGAATATGCTATGTAGAAGGTTTCGGGTTGTTACATATGGATATAGAAAGACATAATGAAAAACCCTAAGATGACAATATATTTGTAAATTTTTTGATAACTAACTGGTTCAGAGGAACATAGCACCAATTCCTCTAAGAAAAGTTTATATACATTCAACATCATACCATATAAAAAGGAGCCGGCGGTGGTTGTATTATGCTCAGAAGAACAGAACGCAATAGCAATTCCTCCAAATAAAATCCCATACCCATTCAACAATATAAAATATAAGGGAGCCTCCAAATTCCAAAAGAATGGTTATTATAACCATTGTTTGAACAAAAAAGGAGATTATTGTGAAGAAGGGTTATTATAACCACTGTTTGAACATAGAAGGAGATTATTGTGATTATAACCAGTGTTTGAACATAGGAGGAAATTACAAAAGACTTGGACTATGATTGTGATCCTCAGTTTTACAACACAGTTAAAATAAAAACAAGCATACCTCATTATTGAACTTGTGAGAATATATGTAGCCTCAAAACAACCTCACTAACATTCTGGCTGAAAGAAAACTTGATTCATTTCCTCAAAAAAAAAACAACCAACCAACTAGCAAATTATAAAAAATTTGTCTTTTTACAAATGATTTGGACAACTTAGAAGTTACAGATAGCATAGATCCATTTTTGGATCACTGTGATCATGATCTCCAGTTTTACAGCGCAGTTAAAATGAAAAGAAACATACCTCATTATTGATCTCTCAGTGAATACGAAGAAATAGAACGAGAATTACAACAAAGTGGGCACTGAATCATGCCATATTCATTGCAATCAGGACACCGACTCACAAAAAATGATCCCTCAGGCATCTTCCCCTCCTCCAAATTCTTGCAACTGCCATTGCAAGTCACACAGGGAAACAAGGACCAACCCTCCATAGGCCTCACAGATGGATTTCTTGATGGAAACCTGATCTCTTATTTCTCCCTAAGGCTTCCCTTGGTATTCAAGACCTTGCATGAGCTCTTAACTATTTATACTTTCCCAAGTGTACACCAAGTCCTCTTTCAACTCTCGGCTAGTATTGTGCTTCTGTGACCTAATTGTCGTTGCTTGATCTTGTTGGAGCTTGTAGTGGAGAACGTTGAGCTCAGGGCAATTACGCTTATGGCCAAGTAACGGGAAATTATCAAGGGCGTTCCTTGTTTCCTAGAGGACTCCATTGATGGGTTTTCTCATAATCCCCGAGGTTTGAACGGTTGACTTCCTTAACATATGAATTGTGGAGCAGGCAGAAAATAGGAGATAGAACTCGTTCAACGTACCCCCTTCGATAGTGATACCCGGAGGGGAATCACAAGGCAGAATCAATACCCGTCACGAAGAAAGGAAGAGTTTTTGTTCTTCTCCTTTACCAACTCAATTCGAGTGGGTGGCCTAGAAATCAGTGTTTTGTTTAGTTATTTTATTTTGAGAAGTCATATTGTATTTCATAGTAAGGTGGAAGAAATGCCAGTAGGGTTTACAGAGTTCGTTAGGTAGATAACACAGAGTTCGTTAGGTAGTTAATAGATCTAATGGCTTAAAACATTTTAATCATTTAACATTTGATTTAATAGTGGAGATAGGGACACAATGGCAACCCATGGTTTGAGAAGGGAAAGCCTTACAGCATAAAAATATTAGAATAAATCAATAAATTATTTTATTTCTTAACATTTGAATAATTAAATAAAAAATATATCTGTATTATTAATTATAATAATGATGATAAATAAATTTCCCTTTTAGATAAGTAATCACTTTTAGTTCTTTATTATAAAATGTGATGAATTAAGCAAGTTGGATATAAATGTGACATATATGATATATACATAAGTTGGATATAAATATATATATCGCAGATAATCTAATTAAATTGATTAAAATTCAAATAGTCAATTGCCTCCTACAACTAATAATTTGAAGCTACGTAGTGTAATTAAAACTTAGATTCATCTACTTTGATAAACGAGTACAATAGAAAATAACATTTTTATAAAAAATTTATTGGTTAAGGGTTAATTTATTATCAAAATATCACTCTTGAAAAGCAATATTTTAAACAAATCGCTTAAAGAAAAACATTTTAAACAAATCACATTTTTATAAGAAAAAAAAACCCAAAATCTAAAAAAAATTATCTAATTTTATTATAAAAAATTAATTTATTATCAAAACATCACTCTTGAATAACAACCTTTTAAACCAACCATTTTTTTTTACGAAAACATATAAAACCCAAAACCTTTGATAAATAATAAAAAAAATACAAACTCAAATCTGGGATGCGATGCGAAACTATTCAAAATGGCTCAATCGTCATGAAATGGATTGTTTGGTTGTGATGGTATACCAATTCAGGTGTAAACACGTGGTATGAAATTTGACGTACGTTCTACAGAACGTGCTTTCCAGCATTTTAAACGTATTTCAAGAAAATATTGAAGGCTGAAAAGTGACGGGCTAAAAATATTTAAGTTGCAGTTATAACACTTATTTTTTTCATCATTTATTGGGTAGGTTAGATGAAAATGAAATTCTTATAGACGCCATAAAAACAAATATAAAATAATATTTAGTTAAGAATTAAACACCGTTGACATTATAGGATTAAACGAATGAGTTATTATGCTGAGATGATTTTTCTTCTAATTATAACAATTTATAAGTGGTTCACTTTCATATATAAATATTGAATTTAGGAATTTATAAGTGGTTCACTTTCATATATAAATATTGAATTTAGGATTTAAGATTTAGTGATCTATATCAAGTTTATAGAAAAAAAATTTGGCCATAATCATATCAAAATTTATTTGTTGATGCTTTTTGAACTAGTAAATGTAATTCATAATGATAATGAACCTGCTCACTAGTTTAAAATATGTCAACAAATAAATTTTAATATGATTATTATTCAAAACATTCTCTATAAATATATAAATATAAAAAGCAAACAGACGCACAACCATAATAAATTTGAACTTCCACTTCGCAGTCTTGTCTAATGAAATCAATGGCAAAGCGCACAAACTGTCCAATCAAAACCATAATAAATTTGAAGTTCCACTTCGCAGTCTTGTCTAATGAAATCAATAGCAAAGCGCACAAACTGTCCAATCAAACCATTTAAAATGAGTTGTTTTTATTTGGATCAGCACAAGTGCGATGTACTTTTCTAGCCGGCTATTTTACCATTAAAATTTTGGTTGAAATAATGTTGAAAGTTTGATTTTAATTTTTAGGTTGGGAAGAGATTTTGTTTCATGAAATTTTAATCTTAATTATTTTTTTGTAAGTTTGGCAGGATTCTTTTATTCATATTTTTCAAAAGTAAGTTATAATCATAATTTAAGGAGTTCAGTGGCTTCAACCGGGGCATTGGGAAACTAGGTTTGTTGATCACCTAACATTATTATAAGCCATCTGAAAAGAATAAAGTCTGAGTTTGTCTAATATTGCCTCATAGGACTGAATGTCTTGAAACCTTTTAAAAGCTAAATAACTAAAACATAATAATCTAACGAGCCAATTTTCCATATAGAATTAAACAAAATTTGAAACCAAACAAAGCCAAGTATATTGTTATTCATCATTGGAATATGCTAGAGTTGGATCCTTAACACTTGAACCCGATAATTCAAACTGGAGAAGGCATGGAATGTGTTTCTCAATGCGACTAAGGTGGAAATTCTGTTGTTGAATTTGGAACTGCATAAGTTGAAATTCCTTCTTGATTTCTTGAAGACTAGGATCATACTTAACTGAGCCAGATGGAGGGTTCGTTATGGCCTTGGCCACGATTTTCTTCATCAACCAATAGAAGTGAACAGTTTGCCTGTATTGAGAAGTATGACCTATGGACTGGCCAGGGTCAGGAACTAGGTCTTGCAAATCTTCCAATTGAAACTTTGCTTCTTCCTCTTGATTAAGTTTTGTTTCCCAAATTGAAATTAGCTACCAGACCTGAGATGGGGTACCTATCTGGTAAGATTAGGCTGCTTCGTGGATTAGCTTTAACGTGAATTTGCAACCTAGACCCCTTAGCTGGCGAGTTTGAACTTCGATATTGTTTCCACTCTTCCCAATGTGCCTTCCCTGACCCCGACCACCTCTTCCTAAAGAGCTAGAACCGAGGGAGGGATGAATCATGATGCCTCTCAACTAAACAATGGATGATAAGAAAAGCGTGAAACAAGAAGCCTAGACCTTGAGCTTGAAGCGACCAAACAACTTGAGGTCCCGACAATTACATTGATAATGGATACCTAGTAAATTATCACAACATAGAGGCATTAAACACCAAATGTTAGGCTTGAACCTGACAACTAACCTGAAAATGAGATGGGTCCACCACCCACCACGGGGGACATCATACCCAAGCTCTCTGAGCCAGTTTAAGACCAAACATAGGTAAAACAAGATGGGTCCGCCACCCAAGGCAAAGAACAACATGCCCCAACTCCCCGAGCCTGTTTACGACCAAAAACAAAGGTAAAACAAAAGGAGCCAAAAATAGGAGATCTTGAATACTCCACTCTTTTAAATACCTCGAATGGAGTAAACCACTAGTGCAGACACATAGACATGTGACCTATATAGAGCTCTAGGCCAGAGATATGTAGTACATGCCCATGTGAGAGACAGTTATATATAAAGTAGACAACATAGAATAAAACATGACGAGATATTTCCATAATTCATGACATAGATTCCAATTTCTTCCAGAGACCATTTTATAAAGATTTACCCGTCGAATTAATACAGGAGAATAGTTTTCCAAGAGCAAACAATGAAGAGGATGGAGATAAATAACATACCCAATTGCTTTGGTCATGAGAGTAAGGGAACTGGTAACACTACGGTAACCAACTTACATCCTCTTGAACAAATATGAGCTACCTAGGAGCACTATACCATTATCCAAGATTGAAACCAGAAATGAGGAGAGAGAAACCGCTAATGCCTATAAGAAGGTGTCACTCTGGCGAGTCCCATCGAGATTAATTACTTGCATGTGAGTTGCCACCACGGCTTCCTTACTAAACATGCTAGGGTTGTGCATGAGTCGTCCTCCAACCCTTACATATTCCAACTTACACATGGCGCAGATCCTCACGAGATCGATATACTGACACACATACCCATAGAGAAAAAATTAATCTTCAATTTCAAACAAATAAGTAAATGAGATAAAAAAAGCTTAGCTAAAAATTAGGTTAACTAATCTTTGAAATATAATATTTAAATTATATTATTTTACAACATTTAATTATTTAAATATTAATTAAATTTTTTTGTTTTATTTTCTAAAAAATAATTAAATTAAATAAAAGTCAATTAAATATTATAAAATTTATTTTATATTATTTTGGAAAATCATTTAAATTAGAGAAACCTATATTAAATTAATATATTATATATATATATATTATATAGATATATATAGATATAAATATTATTACATATCACTAAATTAATAAAAAATACTATTCTAAATTAAAGATCCCATATTTTATTAATTCTCTGATCACTCAGTTTACTAAATGCATTAAAGATTGATAAAATTTATTTACATTATTTTAAAATCTAATCAATGGAAGTTAGTTTTTAGTCCATGCAAATTAGTCCATGCAAATCTAGTCGAATGGTTAGTTTTAAAATGTATGTTTTTCTATAATAATAAAGATATGTCCCCTGAAATTTATTGACTTTGCGTGATTGGTATTCTACAATAACAACCTGACATGAGACAATTTAAGGAAAAGATGTTGGCATGGTCCTAACAGGTGTTCGATGTGCGAAGCCGACAAGGAATCCAACCTCCACATGTTTTTTCAGTGCTCCTCTATTCGACAAATCTGGTATGAATTGGCTAATATTTTTGATTTCCCACACACTGTTTTTGACTCTTCCTATGCATCTTTCATTTGGTGGAGTAGACAGAGAACCCCTCGGCACTATCTCATCTTAATCTTTCTTTGGTGCTCCTGGAAATGGCAGAATTCCAAGATTTTCAACGACTCAAAGGCGCCTCTTTTGTCCATCATGGATAACATCGCCGCCATTTGGACCTCGGTCTATGGAAATATCGATAATTGAATATGTCTGTCACATTCAGAACTTCTAATATATGAATCTGCTGGTCTTCCTGATCGCATAACTTATGTTGTTTCAGTTTCTCTACACATATGCTAATTTTGTTTCTCTACTCATTACCATTTGTCACCTTAATTTTGAATGATTTTGTCAATATTGCTGATATCATATTGGCCTATAGATGCTTCCGTGCCCACGACCTACTGATGGCAGTTCCAATATATGTACTATCACATTTTTATATTTACTCAATATAAAATATTACGCTTTTTTTTCTCTGAAAAAGAAAAAGACATAGCTTTACGATTGATTGTTATTTTAGGATGATATATGTGATTAAGATATAATTTATAAGTTATAAATTTTTTATATTATTTATATTTTTATATTTATTTATTTTCAATTTTTATTAAAATTAAATATTATATATATATATATATATAATATTATATATTAATAATTAAAATTCAATATTATATATAATAATATTAGTGATGCAACTATTAAATATATATATTTCATAAATATTATATGATTAAGGATAGTTCTAATTTTTATCATAAAAAAATTGTAAATATAATAAATAATAAATTATATTTAAAATAATATTTTAAAATCTAATTAATATTATAATAATATTTTCTTAAAAACAATAAATATCATCTTCAACCTCAACCTCCAAAACCATATATAATCATAAAATTTCTTAAACTATTTACTCTATGATCGATTATAATCATAAAATTCCTTAAACTATTTACTCTTTGCTAGATTATTAAGATAAAGTTAATGTACTTAATTCACTCGAGACATAATTTTTTTTCCTAATAATAATTCACAAAACATTTATAAAATAGAAATCATTTTCCTTATATAAGATTTATCATAAAAATTGAGGATTTCTCCTTACCTATTATACCAAAAAATTGAAGTTTTGCGTCTTATGCTTCCCTTAAAGAAACTTTATATTTGAAATTTTTCTCTTCAAAATATATTCTCATCGTAAATTAACTCCTCACCAATCCGTGATCAAAAAGCTCAGATCCATTTGGCATTCCTATTTCAGAGATTTGTAATATAAACTTTGTAATTAGACAGGTACATCAAACCTCTTATAAACTAACGTTTAATGTAAAACTCAATTAAAAATCAGAAATAAAATTGAATAATAACAACGTGGAATATGGAATTCCTGTATGCCTTTTCACACTATAAATTGTTCTATCGTGTAAACTGTTTATGTTCAGTAGCTTACAAGTGCTTCGTTGGCATTATGATCTCATATTATATAAGGGAAAAGGCTTCCCTATAAATATTTTAAACACCTATGCGCCTTATAAGAATAGGACTCCTTTCTAGGAGAATTTTTTTGCCTCAGATATTTTTTATATTGAATCTCTGGTGATTGCAAGCGACTTAAATGTAACATTAAGTTTTGATGAATGCTAGGGATGTTGCAGAAAAAAGGATCCGCTTGCAGGCCGCATAAAGTTTGAACTTCTGAACAAGAACTTTGTGGATATTGCCCCATCGGAAATGAAGCCAACATGGGATAATGGTAGAGCAGAAAAGGCATATATTTCCAAAAGAATTCATCAGTTTATAGTGCATCTTAGCATTATAGATAAATTGGGCATGTCATTCTCAATAGTTGGGAATGTTTTTGTATCTAACCATAGGCCAATTTTTTTTTCAGCTGGCAGGAAAAGGGATTCAGAAAGGGGTACCCATTTAAATTCAATAGAACATGTTTAGAAGACCCAGCCTTTAATGATATCATCACCAAAGCATGGAAGGATTTATTTACTAGAGCTGTGTTTCCCCCGTTTTTGACTTTTAGAGACAAGATGGCTGCTGTGAGAAAGGTGTAAAAGAATGGCAAATTGAAAAAAGGAAAAAGGACAGGCAGGCGATTCAAGAAACTCAACGGGAGCTGGACAATATTATAAAATCTATGGATGCTAACTCTTGTCCTTTTAGCATGAAATGTCACATAAGAGAGCTCGAAAGGAAAAAACACATTTTGCTGAAGCAGGAAGAATCTTCATGGAGGCTTAAAAGCAAGGCAATATGACTCAAAGAAGGGGACAAGAACACAAAGTTCTTTCATAAATTTTCTAATGCCAGACACGAGAAAAATACCATATGGAAGATAAGTGATGGAAAAGGGGGATTCTTCATCTCTCATCAAGACATCTCAAGGGAAGTTGTACGTCATTTTAAGAGTCAATATAGAAGAAGGGAGGGCGGTGCTTTTCAGGACATTCTATGGGGTATTGAATTGGTTCCTCAAATGTTTGATGATGAAAAAAATGAGTCCCTATTTCAGCCAGTTATAGAGAATGAACTGCTTGGAGTCTTGAAGGCCTTTAAAAATGACAAATGCCCAGGTCCGGACAGCTCGACAATTGAATTTTTTACTCATTTTTTTGATATCATTAAGCAAGATTTATTGAGGATGGTTGAAGCATCTAGAATGATTGGCAGCATTCACCACATTACAACATCCACTTTGATTGCTCTAATTCCTAAAAAGGTGGATGCGGATTCCTTTCATGATTTTAGATCAATCTCATTATGCAACATTTCCTTTAAAATCATCTCAAAAATTATTGCTGAAAGAATAAAAGGAACTCTGGTCTCCTTCATCTCCAAGGATCAACATGCTTTTTTAAAAGGGCGGAACATTTTGGATGTCGTGGCTAATACTTAGGAGTGTCTGTTTTCTATGATATCAAAAAATTTAGATGCGGCCATTTTGAAAATCGACTTGTAGAAGGCCTATGATTTTTTAGACTGGGGGTTTATTAGATGTTTATTGGCTAAGATTGGAATGAGGCCTAATTCCATACGGTGGATCATGGCTTGCATAGAAAATGTGAACTACGCGGTCATCATTAATGGAATACCTTCCCCTTTTTCCCTAGCTAAAAGAGGACTTCGTCAAGGATGCCCCCTTTCACCTCTCTTATTTATCCTCGCAATGAACTCTCTCAGCATCCACATAAACAAAGCAGTCTCCGAAAATAGATGCAGGCCTATCAAGATTTGCAGAAATAATTTCTTATCGCACAACCTCTTTGTTGATGATGTGCTCATATTTGCAATGCTTTGTAGGGTTTCGTGGATATGTTTAAATGATATTCTTGAAAGATTCCAAAGAGCCACTGGGCTTTTAATTAACAAGGTGAAATCCACCCTCTTTCACAACGATATCAACATGGATTTGGTGAAATCTATCTCTGAGTTGTTTGTTATAGAGACAAGATTGCTCAAGGATAGCCTTAAATATCTAAGCTTTCAGCTCAAAGCTAAGGGTTACTCCAAGAATGATTGGCAATGGTTAATAGAGAGATATTATAAAATTATTTCGGCTTGGGAATACAGGAGTATTTCTTTGGCAGACATAATTATACTATCTCAAGCCGTTTTATCGCAGATGGCTGCTTATTGGGCTCATTTATTCTACCTTCCCGCAAGCATCATTCACAAGATGAACAAGGTTTTGGCTAATTTTACCTGGGGCGGTAAGTCAGAACAACGGAAATTCCATCTTGCCAAAAGGGAAAGTATCTCTTTACCAAAGCGCCTTGGTGGCTGGCGATTAATGGATTTAAGGGCTTTTGGCAAAGCGCTCCCATGTAAATCGCTCTGGAGATGTATCTTTGGGGAAGGGCCATGGAGTAACACTGTTAAATTGAAATACTTGAAAGGTAAAAATCTGGAATACTGGTTCAGAACAGGATCGATTGGAACCAAGTATGGATCTGCGATTTGGCTTAGTCTTCAAAAGATTAAGCAATACTTTTTAAAGAATCTGAAGTGGAGGATCCACTCTGGTAGCAGAATATTAATTGGTATCGAAAGAAAAAGAATGTTGTCTCAAGAGGTTCCCTAGTGCATTCTTTGCCGAAGCTGAACAAAAAAATATTTGTGGCTGCGGAGTTCTCATTTGCAAGGACGAGAAGCTACAATTTCTTATTTCTTGGAACGGAGGAACAAACTCTAATAGGATGGCTAAGGCTAGAGCTCTAGCGGGCGTTCTTGCCTTCTGTGTTTTCTTTGATGTTCATGCTATTTCAATCTTTGGTAATTCCAGGCGGGTGATCGATCATATAAATGGTGCTTGCCGCATAAGGAGCCCTCACATGGCCGGCTGGATGGACAAGATAATGTTCCTATGGGGGCTCTCGAGAGATTGTTCCATTCAACTCATTGGTCATGATAAAATCTCCAAGTTGAATGCCTATCCAAGGATGGTCTGCCCCTTGAATCTGGATCATGGTCTATGGAAGTAAAGGTGGAAGAGAATCCTGTTTTGTCCAGGATTTCTTTATCCCTGGTTACTAAATTTTGATGCCTCTTTGTTTTTCTCCTGAACTAGTTTTTGGTTTAACCTTTGTTGATGCTTTCAACATGCCTTTTGGCTATCCTGTATAGTTTCTCAGTACTATATATCATGATCTGGCTTGTGATGCTGTATATGTCTCTTTATAAACCTATGGTGTTGTATCTGCCCTCGTTGTTTCTATCGTGGCTGCTCCATGAGTCACCCTTTTGTATTTTCTGATGTTTTTATATTGTCTCAATATAATACAATAATGTTTTTTCTCTCAAAAATAAAAATAAATAAATAAATAAATAAATATTTTTTATATTCAGTAAAATTCAAATTATTATCACATTCAATCCACCATTGAGAAATCTAATATCAATCGGAAATAGACTTCTCAATGACAAATAAAATTGAATAATAACAAGGGAATATGGAATTCCTATATGCCTTCTCACAATGTAAATTGTATTGAAGAAAACATCGTGAAAATTGTTTATGTTGACTTAAATTCAAACTATTATCACATTTAGTATCCAACTAATTAATTTTAAAAAAACAATGCGGATAATTTTTTTAGAATTGTATAAATTGATGTTTTTTTAATTCAGCCTTTTAGATCTAATTCAAAATTTATTTTCAAATAGATGTATGAGTGTAACAGTGAATATGTAATAGATGGATGAAGAGGGATAAAAGGGGATATATATAAATCGTTTTTCGGAGAATTCCAAAATAAATTAAGAGTTTTAACTAGTTAACTTTTAGGAAAATAAAATTCCGAAGTTGTTTCTGCTCTATAAAATTCAAATCATTATTAAATTTAGTCTTCTAATGGAAAGCATAGAATAACTAAAAAGTTTGAATTACAAATGATAAAATTCAAATTATTATCATATTTAGTCCTCGAGAAGTATAGAATAAATGAAAAGTTGAAGGGTATGATTTTTAGGATTTTCAAGGTAAATACAATGAATTTTGTTTTTGTTGGGATAAAATTCAAATTATTTTCCAATTTGTCAATTATTGAGAAGTATTAAATAAATGAAGAAGTTGAATGAGCTTAATTTTTAAAGAAAATATGATAATTGATTATGTTTATAAAAATTCAAATTATTATTTATTAATGATGTATAGCTTGGGCTATTAGGAAAGTTTAATGATAATTTTCCTTGACATGAATATATTGATAATTTTGGGAAAGAAATTTTATATATGGCTATGGAGTACTTCTTTTGTATTGGACACATTTAAATTATTATAAATTGCAAAATTGCATAATGTGAGTGTAGATGAGATTTTAGATAATAATGACTTTTTTGCGATAGATTTTGATTTTTTTGGCTATCAGAAAATGAGAAGAAGGAAGAACAAAAAACGAAAAGAAAGAAGAACCAATTGTTGATTCAACAATTCAAGATGGCAAAGGTTGAAAGTTGGAGCAGATTTGCAGAGAAGTAAATTACTCCACATTTAATTATACACACAAAATGCATTTATATCTCGTTCATATATTCATATTAAATGAAATTAGATTATACTCAAAGAAACTCAAATTTTCCCGCCCAACCGTTATGAAATCAAAAAATTAAAAGCTCGAAGCAACTCTGACCCATAGTGTCGAAAGAAAAAAAATCAATCTCTAACCTGAGGCGCCAATTCGCAGTTTCCTCGGAGCTAATATTCAGCTCGGGGTAGCTCTGAATGGTCAAATACCTTGATAGTGCTAGTGTCAGTGAAGTTTCTGCCCAAAGCTCCTCTTCTGTGCCTGTGCAGTTTGAGAATGAAGCCACACAACTTGTAATCTGTGCCATAAGTTTCCACTCATCCATCGTCTCTCAGGAATCGATAAAGGCTGCAACAAACCTCCTTGCCTCTGAGTAATATTTGATTTGTCTTGCTGACAAATGATGCACATATGTACATACTCCTTTACATCCTCCTACATCTTCTCCCAAAAAAATCATCTCTCCAATAATGCCAAAGAACGACGGTGCCCTGGGTGGCCAACCCATGGTGAGTCGTGGCACTCCTTCCAAAGGTGCCTCTTGAGCCTAGATGACTTTGGAACATAAAATCGGTTTCCAAATAACAAGAATCCATCTCTGAGAAAGAACTTTCGTGTCTTCCCCTCCTTTATCTGCTTCACTATATTCTACGCTTGAGTATCGGTCTCAACACTTTCTTTGAGCTTATTCTACATCTCTTTTGACATCTGAACTCGACTCCTACTCCGTCTTGCCCGGTCTTCTCCTTCCAAAGCTGCAAGTTGTCCCTTCCTGCTAAGGGAATCTTCTACTGCATTGAGTCTCCCCAGTCTATACTCAATAGTCATGTCAAATTCTTCCAAGAAGTCCTGCCAATGAGCTTTCTTTGTAGAAAGCCTCGGTTGTGATGCAAAATAAATCGCTGCAACGTTGGTTGTTTTGATAACAAATGGCTTCCCAGTTAGGTAATGCCTCAACACATGAAGATAGTGAATGATTGCAGTCATCTCCTTCTCATGGATTGGATACCTCTGTTCTCTATCCTACAACTTCCGACTCTAGTACGCCACCGGATACCCATCCTGCATAAGAACCCATCCTATGGCAAAATCTGAAGAATCTGTGTGTACTTCAAACGGTCGTTCGAAGTTTGGCAACTTCAGTATCGGTGCTGTAACCATCCTCTTCCTCAAATCATCAAATTCCACCTGACATTTGTCTGTCCAACTCCATCTCTTGTCTTTCTTCAATAGGTCTGTCAGTGATGATGTTACCTTGGAGTACCCCTCTATAAACTTTCTTTGGTAATTGGTCATGCCCAAAAACACCCTCATATCATGGACATTCTTCAGTTCAACCCAATCCTTGATCGCTTTCACTCTGCTTGGCTCCATCTGTATGTACCCTTGACCCATTATATGTCCAAGGAACAGAATCTCGGTATGAGTGAACACACACTTAGACTTTTTCAAGTACAACTCATTTGCCTTTAGTGCCTCGAACACTATCACCAAGTGCTTCTTATGATCCTTCATGTTGTCACTGTACACCACTATATCGTCCAAGTACACTACTACGAACACATCCAAGTATGGACGTAAAACATCATTCATCAAAGTGCAAAATGTAGCAGAAGCATTGCACAACCCAAATGGCATAACAAGGAATTCAAAGCTACCATACCTTGTTACTATCGCAGTCTTCTTCTAGTCTCCTTCAGCGATCGGCACTTGATAATACCCATGCCTCAAATCCATCTTGGAAAACACTTAGGCTTTCATAAGCTTATCGAAGCAATCAGTAGCCAATGGCAAATGATACATGTTCTTTACCGTCTACTTATTTAGTGCATGATAATCGCAACACATCCATAGCTCATTCGAATCCTTTTTTGTGAAAACAATACTGGAGTTCCATAGGTGGGCCTTGAAGGTCCGATGAAACCTGCATCAGTTAACTCCTATAACTGTCGTTTCAACTCCTCTGGACAGGTTCAAATTACACCTGCCAACGAGACGCAGCAGCAGATTTTGGTTGATAGGGGTTTATCGTGTCTTTCCCACGAGACGCAGCAACAGATTTTGGTTGATAGGGGTTTATCGTGTCTTTCGGCTCTCCAAGGGAATAATAATAATAATAATAAGAAAATGATCTCCACAAGATTAATCAAAGTATCGGGCCCTTGATCTCTCTTTGTGTTGGCCAATGAAAGGATAACTATGGGGATCCGGCCCTGGATCTCTCGCTGTGTTGGCCAATGAAAGGATAACTCTGGGGATCCGGTCCTTGACCTCTCTTGGTGTTGCTCATGCAGAGAAAGTTTCCCACAAGATTAATCACAGCTCAATTCTGGGTATTCATTCCTTTATGCTTCCTGGTGTTGGCCACAGCACCTTATATTTTGGGAAGAGGATTTTTTTTCTCTCCGCATTTTGGACCTGGAGTGAAGGAAGGTCCCCCCTTACCTTTCCCAGAATTCATGGATCTAGTATTTTCCAAATTCTTCAAACTTTGGGCTTGGAAATTTCGACTAACCTTCAATATACCAGTACGACTATGGATCACAAGATCGAATTTGAAATCCACGCTCAATGCACACTTAAGGAGGAATAAAAACATTGAAACCAACCAGCTCTCTAGCTTGTGCCAAATTTAGTCTAATCTGAACAATATCGAAGTGTAGTAAGGGTTTAAAGGACCCCTCATTTGTCTATAGCAACATAGCTATAAGAAGCCGCAGCCAAGCCGGCCAGAGGTACTAGTTCAGCCCGTTAATGCATGATTGTTGACAATATTGGTATTCGAAGTGGAGAAATACTAATGCCGAGTTCTGATTCATTCGGCCATAGATAAGTGTGGGAGTTTGCTGCTTTTGCTTTAATTTCCATTATCGGAACATTGGGTAAGGCTCCACCTCACTCCAGCCCAACATTCCAATTAAAAAAAAAATACTGTTACCTGTAGCCCAGATAGCAGTGCGGACAAGCGGAACCATGGGCACCCACTTGCATTTTGTAAGTATTATCCTACGGTAAGTAAAGGGTACACAGAATATAACTATTATCCCATATCAATATTCTCGTGACATTCCATTATGGGCTTTAGCCCAGAAAACTCGGTGCTACAGGTCCTAAGAACTGCACTTCCACTCCTGCAAACAATTGATTTGAGAGAAGTTATTCCAGTTAAAGAAGAGAGAGAAATGTTAAAACTATAATTTCACCAACCCTGCGCGGTCAGCAGTCAACAGGGCAGAAAACCACGCAGTAAATCAATACCAGCCGGTCTCATATCGCACCACCCATCAGAGTGAAGTGGTTTCCGTGCATCGAGCTCCGATGCAATCTTGAGCTGACAACTGTCCAGCAAGTGATGCTGGCCTGACATCAGCACTGACAATCCATCGGAAGGTATCCTTCACCTAACTAACCCCTTCCGATATTGTTCTCACCCGTCGATTTACCTCAAGCATTTACGTCCGTTGATTTACCAAGTTGCATGATGGGTTAAAGGGCTGTCAGAAAAGTCTCCCGATATGCAACCTCCGCCGTTTGATTAAAGCATTCTCTCTCCACCGTTGGATTCAAGGAAAGTACACGGGGTTTGGTAAAACTAAATTAAATACGTGGAGTAAAGTTTTGCCCATACCCTAAGTTAAATTTTATGACATGTTTTTGGTAAAGTGGTTAAATGTTTTACGGCCCGTAATAGTTATGGCATACGGAAGTATGGGCGTAAGTTTTTTTTATTATTTCTTTTTTAACATATATTTTTAATATAGCGTTGACCCCATTTTTGTTATGGGAAAAACAAAAACGCACGGGGATTAAAAATGAAATTGTAATATGTTATTGTATGTGTAGTTTTTGGAGTGAGAGGCAGCAAGTAAAAACAGAGGGTCTGCAGAACCCGTGAAAAACCAGAGAGTTAAATTTTGTGTTGCAGGGAGGAATGCACAGAGGTGCATAAATATTTTGGGTCTGCAATGTAAAAGTGATTTTTATGCAGCAGAGTAAAAATGTTGTTTTGGTAATGTAAAATTGCACAACAGTGCAGAGGAGAAGTAAATGAAAACCAGTGGGTTGTTTTTCTTCCAAATCCATGAGTTGCTTCACACAGGTGAAAAGGTAACTCTGTAACTCCCTGTAATTTTTGTTTTCACACAGCAGTGAATGTAAATGAAATATTTACACACAGTGGTGTAAAATTTCATAGGAGGCAGAGTAAGTTTTGTGAGAATGTTTTTGGTGAATCCCTCTGAGTAAAAGAAGATGAATATGTAAATGTTTTTGTTTAATGAATGGAAATTTTATAGTGGTGAAATACTCTCCTGTGCAATTGTTTTTAAAAAGACTTCTCTGTGTAAAAGATCTTGGAGCAAAGGAAACAGAGCATAGGCTCTGTGTTTTATATTTTATGGTTTTGGTATTTTCCCATCTCCCAAACATAGAAGAAGAGAAAAATACCCAACAGAAGCAACCTCAGGATGCATTTTACTTCTTCCACTTGAGTCACTGTGCAAAGTCTCCATGGACTTCTCTCCTTTCCTTCCACTTCCACTGTGTCGTTATCTGTTTCTATTGCTGCCTTGTCAAGGAACCTTACAAACCAATTCAAATTCAATATAATCCATCAATATGGAAATAAGAGAAAAACCAGCGTAGGGTACAGTAATTATCATAGAGACGTAGAGATGATGAACTGAATAATGAGAGGAACGGAAAGGGTGCTTATATGGCTACAATATTCATATTGGGGTTACGCATATACAGACCTTAATCCTTCACTGTGCAGTATCTTTCGGCATCCGCTGATTGCACTTTCTGTACTGGGTAGCTCGTAAAGGTCCTTATGAGCATTTGATGGGCGTTTCAACCTCCATTTCAGAATCGCTGCCACAAATACTTGGGCGAAACGCGGCAGTGGGTTACCTCCAGGCATGCGATGTCGATAAGTGGGCGTTCCTGCTAGAAATATCACCATGGACAATCCCGCTGCTAAAGCAGACAACCAGAATCCTAATACCCACAAACCATTGTTTTCAAAGTAGCCCAGTATGGTGTTAGAAAAAAGAGAACCAAGATTAAGGGCAAGGTAGAACCAGCTGAAGAAAGCTATCTTGGAGGGTCTTTCTCTGTCATCGTCTTCATCAAATTGGTCTGCACCAAACGTCGCTATTGAGGGCTGGTATCCTCCGTTTCCCAGAGCCACAAGGTAGATTGATAAATAGAACAGTACAACCCCCAAAGATGACGGAGATTGGCAACTCAAGCGTCCGTCTCCACAGTTGGTAGGCTTCACTAAGAGCAACTGAGATGATAATGCCAGAAGCACTAGACCCTGTTGTTGTCAGAGAGTATGATTTAGTCTCTACTTCTTCATATATTAATTCTTGAGAGATTAATACGATTAAAAACTGCTAATTGAATATTTGATATGCACAAAATTACTCGTTAATAGTTTTCCAGGCTTACAAGAAAATTAGTCCAGCCAAACCAGCACTCAACCCCCTTAATTGCTTTGACGTATCTGTCTCGAAATGTATCAGGCAGATCCAGGCACATTAGTGAGAAAAAAGGTCAGAAATTGACTCACCACCGCAAAAATGATGAGAAATAGAGTGCATGTCCGGTAGCGTCCAAGGTATGAATCACTAACAAATGCCCCAAGCAGAGAACAAATATAAACGGTTCCAGTCCACTTGCTCACATTATTTGCTGCCGATGCATTGCTCTGATGGAGCACTCTAGTAAAAAACAGAACCAGGTTTACACCCACGCCAAAGAACGCAAGCGTGGCCAATCCTTGATTTACTATTTTGCATAGACAAGCACTAGAAATAGTCAGATACTCATAAAACTTGATAGTTACAAACTTACAGCGATATTAAAGAACGACTTATTTTAAGATACGGCACCATGGATGGCGTTCACTAGAAAAAGTACACAGAAAGAGTTCAGACATACTTAATATTAATAATCCAGACCTCCAGCCACCGGTCCGGGCTTTGATGGCCTGCCGGCCGAACCTGTCAACGGTACCGTCTAGGGTGTGCTCAACGTCATCCTCTTTCGCATGCGGACCACTGAAATCATTCCCTTTTTGCTCCTTTCTCTGCATATCATGGATGTAATAAGATTCCAATTATCACCGAACGTCCATATTGGATTCTGTTTAAATATTTTTTTGTGTCCGATTGTGTTTTTTTATGTTTAAAATAAATTCTTGAATGCTTAAATATATTTGTTGGGTTGAAAAATAGTTTGGGAGCAAAATATTTTGGTAGCTTGGATTCTGCAGAGTTGGGTAATCAAATTTGACACAATTACTAGATGTTTTTGTTTTTATTAAAATCTGCGACCATTTTTGGAAATTTTGTAAATTTTAACTTTTTGTTTCTATTAAAATCTGAGACACAATTTTAGAAATTTTGTAAATTGTAATTATTTAAAATGTGTTTTAAATATGAAATGAATTGAATGTCACAAAATTTTGTAAGCCATTTGAATTTTACAGATTATAAAATACAATTGGGAAAAATTAAAAATTTAATAATCAAATTATAAGTTTTATTTATTTTTATTATTTTTATATTTTTTCAGCTACAGTGGAAAAAAAAAGCAAAAATCTAATAGTCAAATTACATTTTTCTTTTTTACTTTATATTTTTCTATATTTTATTTTAGGTGGTGTGTACCTAAAATTTTATGTATTCTATATTCGATATATTTTTAATTTCGCTTTTCAAAAAAACCGGTTGGAGTTTAATCATCTTCAAATATTCCAAATATAATTCACGGCAAACGTTGGAATTCTGATTTCTTATCTAATTTGAGATCAATTTTGTCTATAAAATTTTGACTTCAAGTATAATTTTAATTTTATTTATAATTGTTTTTAATTCCAGTGTGGCATCAATTTTATTAGAAATTAGAAATACTTAGTATTTAAATTTAAAAAGTGGATAATTTTGAGTGATCTTTTCTCAAGGTAATCAATATATAGAGTGTTACAAAGCCATTAATACACCAAACAATATATACCAGCCTTTTAATAATATAATTAAATCTAATAAATAGCACTACCAAGACACACATTAGTGACCCTATAACATTATATATATTAATTATCTTCTCAGAAAAAAGAATTAAACAATAGATACCAGCCTTTTAATAATATAGTTAAATCTAATAAATAGAACTACCAAGACACACATTAGTGACCCTATAACATTGTCTATATTAATTATCTTCTCAGAAAAAAGAATTGGACAGTTGACCCTGTAAGTTTACTTTGAGTAACTCTTGTTTCAAAAGAACAGGATTGGATCATCTTGCAACTTTACCTTTGAGTGACTCTTATCCCAAAAAAACAGGATTGGGTCATCGATTAAGAACACGTTTTTCTTTTTAAGAGATTATCGATTCAAAATCAAGGTGAAATGGAGTTTGCATGTGTTAATTGATTGATAGTAACCAGTGGTATGATGTTTTAGGGGAAGTCTCCATCACCACTTGAAGTAATCGTCCCATCCCAATAACCATCATTAATCGGAGTGTCTTTGAACATCTCACGCTTACGCAGTCACAGATTGCTGCTTGACTTGGAGGCTCTTACTAGTTACACTCTATTTATTTATTTATAAAAAAAAAATGATTGAAAGAAATAATGTGTAATTTCGTAGGAAAGAAAGATTACCTTTATATAAGCATGAGGAGGTAATTTGCCCGCGTCCGAATTTTGCTGCTGATGTATGGTAACGTGACTGTTGAGCTGCTCCATTTTGATCTGGTTGGTGAAGTCTTATACACCTGAAAGTTAAACCCAGGCAATGTGATTCAATATCTTCCCTCCCAAAATTGGGTCGCATTGATCTTTCAGAAGTAATTAAATATCTATAGAGCGAAACAAAACGAAACATACAAGACACTGAACACTAAGAGACTAATTAGGCTACTTGCTCTAGAGTCTATAACAGACCCGTAAACAGGATGTTCTATCATTTAAACAATTGGCAATGAAATCGTTCAGACTGTGAAGGCATTTTAGTGGGGGAATTTGTTATAAGAAACCAGCTTATGTAATGGAAGTCAGGCAGAGTTGAGAAACTGTCTGAGTGCATAATTATTTTCTTTTGATTTTCTAGTATGTCCATGATTTGTGAGATTACTATGATGTCTAAGAAATTGCAGTCAGGTTTGTAATGTGGTTTAAGAAATCTGGACTCAAAACATCTAAATAATCATAGACACTCTAAATATTATCTAATATAGCCTACAGAAACCCTTTCTCAGTATAGGATCGAAGCAGCCGTTGATAGTCTGTACAAAAAGGAGCATGAAGGTTCCATGAATCCACAGGCAAACCGTCCAAGAAAGTTAATCCCGAATTTAACAGTGGCTTTGTTCCTCTGAATATATCGATCAAGAAAGCTTAATTTATATCGATCAACAAAGCTTAATTTTATTTTTCTCAAGGGAGGAAATCGTGCTCTTGTCAATTTTCAGAAACATATAAACCACAAACCACAAGATAGTCTTGTTCAAAATTGGACCACAAAATAACTAAATTTCTTCACCTAACAACTCCCAAACATGCATAATCCTGCTCAGATTTAAACTACAAAACCAATGAAGACTAAACCTGCACTATTAGAGCACATCCATAAAACTTGGAACTTGAGGAAGGCCAAAAAAGTTATTCCTGAATTTAACAGTAAATTTCAAAATGGAACAATCTTCCGATTGTGACAATGTTAAAAGTCTCAAAACAACATTACAGACTGTACACTTGTCACAAACACAGGTTAAGATCAACTCAGTAAAGTTTTAAAGGAAAGAAGAAATTTATATTTCTACCTAGGACAAAATAAGCAACAAAGAGACCTGTTCTGTCATTTCTAGGTTAAACAATCAAATTGAACTACTCTATGCAAAGGATAAAATCCTTCTGAAACGCAAGGCAGCCAAAATTATAAGCTGGAGTTGTTTCATCCATATACCAGATTCAGAGGCATATATTACCAAACATCTAAATTGCCGATATAGCTGAATTTCAGAACATTACTTAAAGATTAAAGATAAATATCTATCTCCGAAGGTGGTTTTCAATTTTGAAATTTCCAAGCTTTATTGAACCTAATAATTTCTGACAGAAAGATAGAGATAAAACGCAGGGTCGCATATCTGGTCCAATTAAAATGATGACTAAGTAAAACTCAATAAGCAAGTTGCCTTAGTGCGTAAGAGATTTCGATTGGAATACCAAAGATGAAAGAATATTGAATTTTACGATCTCCAGAATCCAGAAAAACAATTCGTGTAAAAGCGATTGCGTCACGAACACCCGAAAATGGAGCGTTAGAACTCAAACATAAAACTAACTTCTTCAGAGTTATATGTTTTCATGCCAGAAATTTTCAGCCACTAAACATAGAACACTACGAATCTGCCCAAATCTGCCCGAACAGTTAATAACCATCAAGCAGACCTGCAGACCGGATTATCCAAATACCGCAATGAGCTCCGCTTATATAACCGACTGCTCAGGGCTGGACGCTGAAGCATCTATGTTATTGACGTAGGGTTACATCAGTGCCAGCTTACCTGAGAGGAAAAAAGCCAACGTGGGGCGGCCATTACAGTTGTGATGCGCTATCGTTTACCCCGATTTCTGATACTGTAAAATTAAAAGACGATCAAATGGTAAGATATTGTTGCACGACATGTCAATTTGAGACAGACTGTAGTCCTCACGCCGGTCATTCAGTCACTTTGATTCCTTAAAACGATGATAAGCACATCACATCAGGAAATGAGGGAGGAAAAAGTAAATCCAGGCCGTTCAGCTGGTTTGTGAATAAATTTCAGGCTTACTAATATAGTCTGTGTCATCTATACATTAATGTGCTTGGCAATATATATTACTTATTTAATGATTGAAGTAAGTATATTATTTAATTGGTAATATTAGTTTATTAATGGATGTTGTAGTTAATAAGTTTGTTTTGTTGGGTTAAAAATTATGGAAATTTAGTTCACATTGTGATAAAATTTGATAAGAATTTTTATAAAGAGGTACTTAAATTTCAAGATTTTGATTGTTCCAAAAATTTTTAATAGTACTGAATTTATTTCTATCATCAAAAATATGCTTCAAACATTATTACTACAAAACTTTTTAATTTTTTTTACATCCAAACAATTTTTCAACCTAAATAAGCAACACCTTAATAAATCAATAATATAAATATACTAATGGCCCAATTTTCAACCTAGCTATCTTGAATATTAAGTTTCACGTGCAACTATATTGAATATTACATTTCACTTGTCCTAGAAATTGACATTCCACTAAAAGGCTTTTTTTTTTTCCAAAAAGCTTCTTGGTTTTTAAACTTATTTTACAAGGAGTAAATCTGTTAAAACTTCAACTGACAGTGATAAAAACAACAATTGTTTTTTGTTTTTAAAAAGATTCTTGGTTTTTAAACTTATTTACAGCAAATAAATCTGTTAAAACTTTAATGGACTGTAAAATTTTAATAACCAATTGTAAATAGGTAGATTTAATCAAATTGATTGGGAAGGAAGTAATCTCTATATTCTGGATGAAGCAATGTCTCTTTAGCCCAAATTAGCATTATTTTTCCTTATCAAGAGTAGTGTGGCCTTGACATGGTTTATTAGTCTATATTTTCAGTGTTTGGTCATCCTACACTATCAAAAATTCCTTGCAAATCTCTGAAATATTCTGGATGAAGCAATGTCTTTTTAGCCCAAAATAGCATTATTTCTCCTTTTGAAGAGTAGTGTTGCCTTGAGATGGTTTATTAGTGTCTATTTACAGTGTTTGGTTATCATTCCTTGCAAGTCTCTGAAATATTAATATTAATGACAAAGTTTTTTTTTTATCCTTCTAAACTTTTTATTAGTAGATCTTATATATAGAACTATATTTAATTTGTTTTTACACTTTATTCTCGAGTTTAGTTATAACTTTTTCCATTTGGAATTTTTAAGATAAAGATTTTGATAAGTCATCAAGCAATAATGTATATGAAAAACTAAAAACCCTCATGAAATTAAAATTTAAAATTCCATGGTGGCTTGTGATACTATATTGAATAAGCTGTAAGACTAGTTAATATTTTGAGTTTTCCCTTTATCTTAATCCTAAAATTATAAATGAAATCATGATATTATTATTTAAAAAATAATGTTATTATATAAATTGATTCAAAATTTAAAGAATATTTAAAAAATATTTGTATTATATAAATTGATTTTAAATTTTTAAAAACTTTTAATTAAAACGCATGTATAAATTATATCACTCAAATTTATAATTTAATCCTATTTCAACCAAAATTTAACAAGCAATGTATTAACCAACCAGAAATATATTAGCCCTCTTAGGACGGCTCAAAATCTGTTTTTTCGCAAAGTTCGGATAACTACGTGTATGTACTGCGAATTTTATTTTTTCCTTTCCAAGTCGATAGTGTGAGGAAGTGGGCTTTCGTTAGATAATCCATTAACTTTACCATAAAGCAAAGGGTTTTATTATTTTCATTAATCTGATAATTCCCCCAATGAGACACATGTGACAATCAATATCTTTCACTGTCACAAGATTCCACTAGTCCAAAAACACTTTCCTAGGCAATTGCGTCTTCATTCGTGACTCATGATCATCACTGTTCAAATTTAGATTCTTTCTCAGAGTTTGATAACCTTCCGCGGAAAAGGGCGATGGAACAACCTATAACTGCTCTGATTTGATTTTTTTCAAAGGGGACTTTCGCCCGATGGAATTTGACGAGTAAGCGCCTGTCACGAAGCAATTTCAAGTTTCACGGGCGAACAAACGCACGCGAAACGAGAAGAGGGGGCTCGTATCACAACGAAGTAGGAAATAGGAGTTATCATATCTGACGTTTGATTTGAAGTGGACATATATTCGGGTCCCCTATATTTGCATAGGTATCAGTTATCACATATAAAAATTGATTTGAAATGTACAGATTCAGATCCCCAGAGCTGGGGTGTGCCTTTTCACAAGTTGCCAAAGGGGTAGGTAAGTGGAAAAGAAAAAAATGAACACAATGGCTGTTTGCCAGGGAAATGATGACATACAATAACATGACTCTCAACGTCACTCTAGTCGGATGACTCACATTACAGTACTTTCGTAGACGACTCATTTTCATTGGCCTTTTGGTTGCCCTTCATCCAATAGATCCATATTTTAATGTACATATGGACGCTAGTGGATTCTAATATCTAAATTAGTTTAGGGTGTAGGAAGTTTTTGAGTTTTCAGGTAATGAAATTTGTTTGCGTAATAAGTTTGATTCCTTAATTTCGTAAAATTTATACATCTTTATATACGTGAGCATGTTAAATTTATTTATATATTTAACAATATTAATTAACAATAAAAAATACAATGAAGTTCTTACCAAATCCCTTAAAACATCATTAAATGGCAATAATATTCATATTTCAAAATTCTATGATCTATCATCAATCTAGAGAAGATCTTAATGTTGAGTTAACTTGTTACTCACTCAAATAGTGAGTTTAGGGAATGCCAAAGTCAGGAGTGGTTGCTTTTTAATGGGTTCATTTAATTTTATTTTATTATATATATAATTTTGTTCTTGTTAATTAAAATGATTTAACAATATTTTATAAAATGTAATATTTAATATTAATTAGTATATATTTATATTTACTTTAGATTTAATAAAAGTGATTGAATTTTTCAATATGTAAGTGTTTTTTAATGTAAAAATTTTAAAGATTTTTATACTTGGAATCTTGAATGAAGATGGATATACCTTGATTTTTAATAATGTTATTTATATATTTATAAATTTCATATCTTTATACAAAGAAATATTTTTACTCTTAGTTTTATTAAAACTTCAATACATAGAAATACATATATGTTCTTCGCATTTTTTCTATGTTTTATACATATTATTTAAATTAAATTTTTAATGTAAAATGCATAACAATAATTTTATACAAAGAGAGAAAGAGGGGTAGGAGATCACGTTAGATTCTAAAATGTTTTATTATAAGCATTATTTTTGTTATAATAAACCAAGACCAATATGGTCTATGAGACCTTATGAAGGTAATAAATTAATCAAAATTCTTCAACGTATTATTTTCAGGTTGGAAAAGGACAGACATGAGCATTATCAAATCATCATAGTAAAGGACAGACATGAGCATTACCAAATCATCATAGTTGTGTTGCCTTAACGAGAGAGGAATGTTGATAGTGTGACAAATATTTGAGGATTACAGTAGATTTGATTATAAGCTCGGAAATCTAAGAGAATGTGTTTTTCATCTTCAACCCTCTTAGTGTGCCACAAGTGGTACACTCTTTCTTCCCATGGCCTTTTGGGAATAGACGAATTTCAAGTTTCACAATGAAGCTCATGAGAATTAGTCCATATTTTAGCAATGTTAATTTTTGTCTTAACACTATTCATGAAAGATAAATAATTATAGGTTGCAAGACTATGGTTGATCATGTGCTTGTAATATCTTAGTTTTCTTTTCCCCTCTAACTCTTTATGGCCTCACAACTTCTCCTTAAATTTGGAAGTAATAACATTTTTAATATTATCCTTATTCTACAATATGGTCTCATTGTTTATCCCTAATGATGTCCAACATTGGACATCCTTATGCCATCCTCACTTAAGCCAAAGGTGGGGATTTTGGCTAGAGTTAGAAGCAATTTTAGGACACCTCTTAGCTTCCATCTTGTACAACTTCTTATACATGATATACATGATCATAACCATGCTTTACAAAGAAAATCAATTCGCACAAATAAACTATTTTTTTTCATTCACAAATATGATACACTTATATAGTTCGATTGAGATCCCACTCATTCCAAACATGGACAAAGAGTTTGTGATATTCTCTCAACAAAATTCCAAACTAATTCTAAACTTAGCATGGAATCCATGGAAACATTATTTCCAAGTCCCTCCCTTAATGCTTACATGAAAAACATTGAAAAGACACGTTGCAACAACAAGAATACTTTTTTTCTCACTAGTCTTCATTAACACTCACATTTACTTTGAAATCTGGTAAAAACACCACTCCTTCTTCACCACCATATATTCCAACTTTCACTTCAACTCCATTTCAAACATAATTGATTATGACCATCATTCATGAATTCTGTACAATTGGCGCTTCTTGACTACTCCCAAGAATACCCTAGATACTGAATATATCTAGGGACATGCTTCCATCCTAGCAGTATTCATCAAAATACATACTTCGATTTATATAGGTAGGCTATCTATATACTGAGTTTATCTAGCAGTGAACTCTACAACTGACCGTTTTTGACATATACACTTACATCTAAAGAAAACATGTAACTAATATTCTCGAAGCACTAAAGAACAAAAAGGACATGAGCATATAACAAACTCAACATAACAAAGTCAATGATGTGTTCTCTCGACACCGAAGAATTTTGAAAACCATTAGCTTAACTATATTTCTCTATTTTTTATTGGTCTTTTACTATATCACGGATAATACTATATTCATATCATTACTAATAATTATAAAATAAAGCAATCACTCAAGACATCACTTAACCATACTCCAATTTCACATTGTCACAAAGATTCTCTCAATATGAAAATCAATCATGGTCAACCATGGTCCAATGTCGTATTGTGACAAATATTGTCTCAATATGAAAATCAACCATGGTAAACCAAGTTTGTTTTAGGGTTTATAATATTTATCTTAGGGCTTATATACCTTAAGTTTACAATATTAATCTTTTGTGTTTTGGGACATTTAATATTAATCGCTTGTTTTTATTATTGCCTTGGGTTTATAATATCAAACCCTTGGGTTTATTAATCTAAGGGTTCATATTCCTACGTTATAATACTGTTGATAAGGTTTATAATATTAATCCCAGGGTTTAATATAAATCCCTTGGGTTTATAATCCATTGGGTTTGTAATATAAATTCCTTAGGTTAATAATATTAATCATAGGATTTATATTCCGAGGGTATAAAATTAATCTTAGGGCTTAAAATAATTTTAGGGTTTATATTCCTATGGTTTAATATTCATCCTACGTTTAATGTTATACCCTTGAGTTTATAATCCCTTGGGTATTTAATATTAATCCATTGGGTTTATTGATCCATTGAGTTTTATATTCATCTTAGGGTTTAATATTAATCCTACAAGTTTATAATTCCTTGGGTTTATAGTATTAATCCTTTGTGTTTATTAATCTTAAGGTTTACGTTCCTATGATTTAATATCAATCCTAAGGTTTAATGTTATTCCCTTACGTTTAAAATTCCTTGGGTTTTTAATATTGTCGCTTGGGATTTTATTCACATACATTTATAATCCTAATCCTAAGGGTTATAATATTAATCTTAGGGTCTAATGTTCATTTTAGTGTTTATAGCGCTTTAGTTTATAATATAATTCCTTGTGTTTAATATTATTCCCATGGGTTTATAATTCCCTTGCGTTTATGACATAAATACCTCAGGTTTATTAATCTAAGGGTTCATATAATAATATTCACAAGGTTTATAATATTAATCCTAGAGTTTAATTTAAATCTCTTGGGTTTATAATATTTTGTCAATATGAAAATAAACCATGGTTAATGATGGTCAACCATGTTTACCTTAGGGTTTATCATATTTATCTTGGGGTTTATATACATTAGGTTTTCAATATTACATCCTTGGCCTTAGTATTATTCTCTTTGGGTTTATAATCCCTTGAGCTTCTAGTGTTAAACCATTGTGTTTATTAGTCTTTTTGGATTATAATATCAATCCCTTGGGCTTATTGATCTAAGGGTTCATATTTCTAGGGTATGATATTATTTGTAAGGTTTCTAATATTAATCCTAGGATTTAATATAAATATCTTTGGTTTATAATCATGGTTAACCATGATCAACCAAATTCCAATGTCATATTATGACAAAGATTGTCTCAATATTAAAATCAACCATGTTCAACCATTGTGAACCATCATCAACCATGGGCATTCATGGTAAACCATGGTCCAACTTCACATCATAACAAAGATTGTCTTAATATGAAAATTAAACCATGATCAACCATCTTCAATCATGATCAACCATGGTCAAATGTCACATTTTGACAAAGATTATCTCGAAATGAAAATCAATCACATTCAATCATTGTTAACCATGGTCCAACGTCACATTGTGACAAGCTTTTACTCAATATGAAAATCAACCATTATCAACCATGGTCAACCATGGTTAATTATTACCAGCCATGGTCCAATGTCACAATGTGACAAAGATTGTCTCAATATGAAAGTGAGCCATTGTCAACCACGGTCAATAATAATCAATATCCATGGTCACATTATGATAAAGATTGTCTCATGGTCCAACGTCACATTGTCACATCCATTGTCATCAATGGTCAACTATGGTCCAACATCGCATTCTCACAAATATTATCAATGTGAAAATCAACCACGATCCACCAAGGTCAATCAAGGTCATCCATGCTCAACCATGCTCCAACATTAGATTGCGACAAAGATTCTCTCAATATAAAAATCAATCTTGGTCAACCATGGTTCGACATTGCATTGCGATGAATATTATCTCAATATGAAAATCAACAATAGTCAACCAAGTTTGTTTTAGGGTTTATAATATTTATGTTAGGATTTATATAGCTTGGGTTTACCATATTAATCCTTTGTGTTTTTGAGTTTTTAGTAATAATCCATTGTTTTTATTATTGCCTTGGGTTTATAGTATCAGTCCCTTCGGTTTATTAATCTAAGGGTTCATATTCCTAGGGTATAATATTATTGATAAGGTTTATAATATTAATCCTAGGGTTTGATATAAATCCCTTGGGTTTATAATCCATTTGGTTTATAATATAAATTCCTTAGGTTTGTGATATTACTCATACGATTTATATTCCTAGAGTATAATACTAATCCTAGGTAATAGTAATCTCATGGCTTTATTAATTTTAGATTTTATATTCCTATCGTTTAATATTCATCGTAGGGTTCAATGTTATTCCCTTGAGTTTATAATCCGTTGGGTTTTAAATATTAATCCAGTGGGTTTATTAATCCATTTAGTTTATAACATTAACTGTAAGGTTCATGATATCATTCTTCAGGTTTAATGTTTATTTTAGGGTTTATAATATTTATCTTAGGGTGTATATCCCTTGGTTTTATAATATTAATCTCTTGGGTTTAATATTAGTCCCTTGGGCTTATAATCCATTGGTTTTTTAGTATTAATCACTTGGGTTTATAATATTAATCATACGGTTTTAAAATGTTTGTAATATTAATCATATGGTTTATATTCGTAGGGTTTAATGTTAATCCTAATGCCTAATGTTATTCTCTTGGGTTTATGATATTAATCCTAAGTTTTATAATATTAATGATACAATTTATATTCCTAGGGTTTCATGTTAATCCTAGGGTCTAATGTTATTCACTTGGGTTTATCATCCGTGGTGGCTTTTATTTTAATTCAATGAGTTTATTAATACCTTGAGTTTATGATATTAATCTTAGGTTTTAATATTAACCCCCTAAGTTTATAATCCTTTGGGTTTATACTATTAATCATTTGTGTTTATTAATCTTAGGGTTTATGTTCCTAAGGTTTAATATTAATCCTAAGGTTTAATGTTATTCCCATGGGTTTAAAATCCATTAGCTTTCTTAATAACATATCTCTATAATGTTAATCCTAAGGTTTATAATATTAATCCCTTGTGTTTAATATTTTTCGCATATGTTTATAATCCCTTGGTTTATGAGTCCCTTGTGTTTATGATATCAATCCCTTTTGTTTATTAATCTAAGGGTTCATATTGGGTTTATCATAAATCCCTTGGGTTTATAATCCATTTGGTTTATAATATAAATTCCTTATGTTTGTGATATTACTCGTATGATTTATATTCCTAGAGTATAATATTAATCATAAGGTTTATAAAATGTTTGTAATATTAATCATATGCTTTATATTCCTAAGGTTTAGTGTTAATCGTAAGGCCTAATGTTATTTCCTTGGGTTTATAATATTAATCCTAAGGCCTAATGTTATTCCCTTGGGTTTATAATATTAATCATATGGTTTGTATTCCTAGCATTTAATTTTAATCCTATGATCTAATGTTGTTACCTTGGGTTTGTAATCCATCATGTTTTTAATTTTAATTCAATGAGTTTATTAATACCTTGCCTTTATGATATTAATATTAGGGTTTAATATTACCCCGTGAAGTTTATAATCCTTTGGGTTTTTAGTATTAATCCTTTGGGTTTATTAATCTTAGGGTTTATGTTCGTGAGGTTTAATATTAATCCTAAGGTTTAACATTATCCCCATGGGTTTAAAATCCCAAGGTTTCTTAATAACATGTCTATAATGTTAATCCTAAGGTTTATAATATTAATCTTAGAGTTTAATGTTTATTTTAGGGTTTAAATCCCTTGATTTTATAATATTAATTCCTTGTGTTTAATATTATTTCCATGAGTTTATAATCCCTAGGTTTAGGAGTCCCTTGTGTTTATGATATCAATCCCTTTGGTTTATTAATCTAAGGGTTCATATTCCCACGATATATTATTATTCACAATATTTCTAATAGTAATCCTAGGGTCTAATTTAAATATCTTGGGTTTATATTACAAATTCCTTGGGTTTTAATCCATTGGTTTAGAATATTATGTTCATTATGTTATAGTTTCGAAATATAACTATTAATATAATGTTATATAAAAACATAGTATTATATTAATTGTAATATAATATTAATATAATAACCATATTATTCTTTATATAGTTATTAAGAATTACAAATATTTATTTAATTTTTTATAGCCATCTTTACACTATACAATTAATAATTGTTAATGTGGTTTATGCACACCTATCGATGTATATCAACCACATTTACTAATGTGGTTGTAAATGTACTTGATATCCGTGTATCCATGTATGTTAACCACATTAGTAAATGTGGTTGTGCTAGTCATATCATTACTAATAATTATAAAATAAAGAAATCACTCAAGCCCGGAATTTTGCAATCGCAAAAACCCAACATATTGATGACTCTCCATCCATGAATGCAACACTAACAAAGGATTTCAACAAAATTGTTAGTGATAGGTTGCTTGAAAAAATAATGAAGTTGCCACTTTCTATGAAAAGTCAAAGTGTGGCATGAAAAGGAAACGTTTAGTGCAACAAAAGATGAAATGAAAAGATTTGTTTTTTCTTTTTAATCTCCAAACTCTTCTCAAGATGCTTTCTCGACTATTCCATACAATGGAGTCATTATTCCAACACTCATGTTTATGGATTTGCATATTGTTGAGATTTATGTAGAAACTTTTAGACATAGTTACCGGAGAATCCATAGTAAAAAGCATTTTTCATCAACATTTCAAATCCCAATTGGGATATATCATCAAGAGTTTCTTGAATGCTGGTAGAAGAAGAGCTTAATTGAGGTAAATAAATAGTTGTGAGAAAAGTGGATTGTAGGATGAGATGGATGTCGCCTATGTTTTAAGAATTTTAGATTTTGAAGAGAAATATTTTATTAACTAATTAATTAATTAATTTTTTATTTGTTTTAATAGTATTTAATCAATAGATTGTACTAAATTTTTATTAATATTAATAACAATTAATGTCTTAAAATTAATTATTAGTAAATTGTATTAATATTAAATTATTAATCAATAATATTAATAATAATTAATATTATTACTTGTATAAATATTACAATTTTAAAGAGTTAATAATGGTAATAATAATTTATATATTAAAATTAATTAATATTGATAACATTAGTTATTAATATTATCAACATAAATATTAAAATTTTTTTTTTATTTTATTTTATTTTTTATTTTTATATATGATCTATTAATATTAATATTAACTCTTAATAAGATAACGTTAACCTATTAATATTAATATTAAATTTATTACTATTATTAACCTATTGAAATATAATAAGTTAATAATAGTAATAGTAATCTATATATTAAAATTATTAATATTATAATATTTAAATTCAATTTTAATAATTAATAGTTAATTAATAATAAATAATTAATTGAATAACCTAATAATTAATATCAAGACCTAATAAATTAATAGTAATAAATACATTAGCAATCATTATTATGAAAATTGACTTAGGAGTTGTTTACTTCTTTTTTTTTTAAACGGTTTAACTAATTAATAGACTTATTAATAGATCTTAATTAATATTTAATAATAATAGTTTATAATAATAACTTATAATAGCCATTATTATTTTAATGTTGTAGATGTAAATGATGTAATAGCAAACTAATAATTATTATTGTTATAATACTTAAATGGTTATAGCACAGCTACTAACTACTAACTATTAGAACAGAAATTCTACCTACTGATAGCTATACATGAGGAGTATTGGAGACCTTAATTTTTCTGATTAAGGGCATCCAGCTTCCACTAATCTCAATACCATTCTCTCTATTGAGATTTTGTTGGCGTTTGATAATTTCAAGAGCTTCTCTAATCTTTCGCCTATGATGTTTTTCTTCCCTTGCGATAATTGAGGCACTTTCTAAGGAGACATGATGTTTAGTTTTAGAGGAGTGTTTTGCCAAGGCCAAAGTACATGCTCTTTCATTCCTAATACCAGCCCCATGTTCCTTGAGTCTAGTTTGCAAGGAGCGACCTATTTCCCTAATGTAGCTTTTTCCACCGGAACAATCTATTTTATAGACTCCCTTAAGCTGATGTCTATCAATATTATCTTTAACAGACCTCATACCCTGCCTAATAGTTCTAGGAGCTCAGAATTGCATGACTATGTTTTTCTTCCTTAGGATTTTGGCAATCCTATCTGTTACTCCATGAATATAAGGGAGAAATACCCTGCCACACTAAGGTTGTTCTTGAGCCTTCAATTGATGAGATAACACCCTTGTTTCAGCTTTCTCTATAGCTCTTTTAATCTCTTTTTCTCTGTAGTCTATACTCTTAAAGGTTGAAACTAAATGTTTCTTCTCTTCATTTAGATGCTCGGGGTCAGAAATTTGAAGGGCTTTAATAGCAACAGTGTTTAGAACACCGAACTTTTGAGCTAGGTGATGGTGGGAATCCGTGTGGAGGTAGCTTTCTTTGTGGGTTGACTTCCCAAAAACCTTATGCCCTAGAGAGCCATCTTCTTTTCTGATGATGAGAACATCTAAAAATGGGATGCTCATGTTCTCTTCTAGCTCCATAGTAAATTTTATTTTTGGAAGAGATAGAATTTAAGTGAATAAAAAACTTGTCAAGCTCTATTTTACCATGTGTCCATTTTATATTGCTGTCAACTACGAATCGTTTCCACCAAGAAAGCTTCAAAGGGTACGATTCAAGGGGCTTCTTTTCAAAGTATTCCATGTATAAGTTGGCTACGATTAGCGAAAGGGGTGATCGCATTGCCACACAAGATGTCTTCTCATAATATATTCCTTGGAAGGTGAAAATAGTTGATCGCAGGCAGATTTCAACCAATTTTGCAGATCCTGGATGAATAACATCTTTTATAACCTGAATGGCTTCATCAAGAGGAATCTTGGTGAATAAGGACACTATGTCAGAGCTAACAAGGATGTCATCACACTCAATCTTCTCATTTTTAATAAGCTTCACAAAATCATAGGAATCTTTGATGAAAGAATCAGTATTCCCTACAAGAGGCTTAAGGATTTTAGCAACATATTTAGCTAGCTCATAGGTTGGGGAGCCAATGGTATTAACTATTGGTCAGAGAGGAACCCCCTCTTTATGGATCTTGGGTAACCCATAAATTCTTGGGATAGTTTCACATGAAGGGATTAATTTCTTCTTTAATTTATCATCAAGGTTGGAATCTAAAATTGTCTTTTTTACCTCCTTCATAATATTGGGGATGGGATTATTGTTTAGCCTCTTATAAATATCACACGTGAGGTGCTCATTCATTTTACATATATAGTCTTCTTTGTCCAAGATCACAGCAACTCCCCCCTTATCTGCCTTAAGAACTACAATTTTATCATTATTCCACAAGGATTTAAAGGCTCTTTGTCCTTATTTACTCAAATTACTCTTGGGAGTTTTGGCCTTTCTCATAATGAGGGAAAAATCTTGTCTTAATGGTTTTTTCTTTGAAAGGAAGGTTATTAATCCCATCCTCTATGCTACGTATCAAATTTTCAATCGGAAGGTTCTTAGGAGAAACTGCAAATCCAAAACCTTTGCTGAGGACACTAATGAATTTGGGATCTAATACATGGGATGATAGATTAACTACTTTTCTTTTTTCTTTTGTCTCAAAGGTTTTAACTGAAGACTGATTTCTTCCATTTTGGTAACCACTTTCTAAACACTGATTGCTATTATTAATACCAGTGCCATCTATGTAATGTGTATTATCTTCTTCCAAATTCCAGTTTTGTGAATTATCTCCTTCCAAATCTTGATTATGGGTATTATTTTTGCTTAAACCCTCATTACTGTTGATAAATACCTAGTCATCTGCACTCTGCATGCTACCTCCAACCATGTCCTGAAAATGTGCATGACCGCTGCCTAAACTCGTCATGCTGTTATCGTTGTCCACATCATGATTGATGCCAGATCCTACCATTAAATCAAGGTTCCTATCTATGTTATGCGTATCAAATTTGACATTGTTTGAAACTAGAACATGCATATTATCTAGGTTATTGATGCAATCACTGAATAAACCGCTTACATTGCCCCTTGCATTCTGCTCTTTTCGGTTTTCTGTAATATTCATGCCCGAGTCTCCTACTTTGTTACCGCTATCTTTACTGACTTCTGCGCTGTGTGTTTTATGCATTTTATCTACATATGACGTCTTTTTGATCATTTTTTGGACAAGTTTTATGCTCGGTTGTTGGTTTAATGCGATTTCATTTTTGCTTAAACTATTTACATTGCCCCTTGCGTTCTGTGCTTCTTGGTTTTTTGTAAGATTCATGTGCAAGTCTCCCACTTCGTTATCGTTGTTTTTACTAACTTCTGCGTTGTGAATTTTATGCATTTTATCTATGTATGATGTCTTTCTGATCGTTTTTTGGACTTCAGTAAGTTTTATGCTCGGTTGTTGGTTTAATGTGATTTCATTATTGCTTATTATCAGTCTTGCAGACGGCGTAGGGCTAGATATTTCTGAGCTTGTTGAATTTCCAATGGAAACATTCAGTTTGTCATATTTATGATGTGACCTGTTTAATAGATTGGATAATTTCTTACGCTATCTTGATTGGTCGATGTTTCCTTCATTGCTGGCTTTTATAGCAGCTCTAGCATCAATAATAGACCAGAGATCCTTGCTGATGTTGCTGGCAAGTTTCAGGTGAGCTGAGAGTGCAAAGCAACCCAGATTATCTAGAGAAGCCCTAATCCTTTTAATTTCTGCTAAAATTAGAGAAATGCTTACTTGAAAAAACACTTTGCTATTATATTTGTTATGTAATCTATGATTAATTTGAGCAAATGGGGGAATGAGATTATTGTCACGACAGTTCTTGAGAAAATGAAGGTCTGCAGCTCTTCTTGCTATCTTCACTCTAAATTTCTCGAGTAAAATGATTTCACTCCATGTATCCACTCCGTATAGGGAAACAAAATTGTTTAAACTGAACCATAGATTAGGATTATGTTCCTGGTTTATAGGATTTAGTTGAACTTCCCTAAATTTGTGATTGTTATATATATATATATTCCTCTTGTAATGAATGAAGGACAGAGCGTGTACTGCAGAGGCAGTCTTACAGGTGGTGTTTCACACTTGTAAGTTTCTCAGTTGTTTAATAAAGATTGATTCATTGTATTTTTTAACATGGTACTAGAGCTATAGGTTTGAGGAAGCCTGTAACCCTGTGTGGAAGTAGAAATTTAACCAGCATGGTTGGAGGGAGATCAACACAGTTTTCAAAGTGACAGTCACCCTGATTTCACCTCTACACTTATGCATTTTTTATTGGGCAACATGACGTGAATACACATTGGAAAGTGGCACCAGCCTTGAGGTGAAAAGACTACATTTTTTTGTCTTTTCATGCCACGTGGTTTTTTTGTTGTGGGTTGGTCATTGAGAGTCGGAAGCTATTGGCATGTATCACAGCGAAAGACTTGTTGGATCTGAATCTATGTGGAGGAAGCTGACACTGCGAGGAGGAGGCTAGATCTATGTATTAATTTGTAAGCTACATGAGATCAGTGGAAACAGTGGACAAATTTGCCTACCCAGATCTGCGTTTTGATCTACTGATTAGCATGATAACTATTGGTGTTCTGCCAGAGAAGGAGGAGAACGTAATTCTTGGGGATGCGTGAGGAGATCGGTGCACAAAGGGAAGTTTAAGGAGGATTGTCATCCTGAGAGTGCGTAGAGGTTCGACCTGTGGTGGATTACCGGATCGTTGTGGATCACTTTCACGTGGGAGGCTGAGTAGGTGTGGTGGAAGAATTTTGTGGATGCAGAGTAGCTGTCGGGCATGGAGAATTTTGGTGTAGTGTAGCTCAACAAGAAATTGACTATTTTCTCTCCATAGGACATGTTGTACCTAGCCAGGACTGTCGTGGAGGTGTCAATTGATCAGAGGCCACATGGAGGCGTGTAGTGATCTACGCTGTTGTTTCGACAGGATTATCTGCCTATGCCAAACCATTATGCTCTGATTCTTCGTCTCCGATGGAGTCATTGACAAGGAGGTCATTCTAGCATTCCTTTTTGATGTTTGAGTAATGATGAGATCAAAATACATATTATTTAAATTAATTTTTTAATGTAAAATGCATAACAATAATTTTATACAAAGAGAGAAATAGGGGTAGGAGATAACTTTAGATTCTAAAAAGGTTTATTATAAATATTATTTTTGTTATAATAAACCAAGACCAATATGGTCTATCACACTTTATGAAGGTAATAAATTAATCAAAATTCCTCAACGTATTATTCTCAAGTTGGAAAAGGAAAGACATGAGCGTTATCAAATCATCATAGTTGTGTTTCCTTAACGAGACAAGAATGTTGATAGTGTGACAAATATTTGAAGATTACAGTAGATTTGATTATAAGCTCGCAAATCTAAGAGAATGTGTTTTTCATCTTCAACCCTCTTAGTGTGCCACAAGTGGTACACTCTTTCTTCCCATGGCCTTTTGGGAATAGACGAATTTCAAGTTTCACAATGAAGCTCATGAGAATTAGTCCATATCTTAGCAATGTTAATTTTTGTCTTGACACTATTCATGAAAGATAAATAATTATAGGTTGCAAGACTATGGTTGATCATGTGCTTGTAATATCTTAGTTTTCTTTTCCCCTCTAACTCTTTATGGCCCCACAACTTCTCCTTAAATTTGGAAGTAATAACTTTCTTAATATTATCCTTATTCTACAATATGGTCTCATTGTTTATCCCTAATGATGTCCAACATTGGACATCCTTATGCCATCCTCACTTAAGCCAAAGGTGGGGATTTTGGCTAGAGTTAGAAGCAATTTTAGGACACCTCTTAGCTTCCATCTTGTACAACTTCTTATACATGATATACATGATCATAACCATGCTTTACAAAGAAAATCAATTCGCACACATAAACTATTTTTTTTCATTCACAAATATGATACACATATATAGTTCGATTGAGATCCCACTCATTCCAAACATGGACAAAGAGTTTGTGATATTCTCTCAACAAAATTCCAAACTAATTCTAAACTTAGCATGGAATCCATGGAAACATTACTTCCAAGTCCCTCCCTTAATGCTTACATGGAAAACATTGAAAAGACATGTTGCAACAACAAGAATACTTTTTTTCTCACTAGTCTTCATTAACACTCACATTTACTTTGAAATTTGGTAAATACACCACTCCTTCTTCACCACCATATATTCCAACTTTCACTTCAACTCCATTTCAAACATAATTGATTATGACCATCATCATGAATTCTATACAATTGGTGCTTCTTGACTACTCCCAAGAATACCCTAGATACTCACTATATCTAGGGACATGCTTCCATCCTAGCAGTATTCATCAAAATACATACTTCGATTTATTTAGGTAGGCTATCTATATACTGAGTTTATCTAGCAGTGAACTCTACAACTGACCTTTTTTGACATATACACTTACATCTAAAGAAAACATGTAACTAATATTCTTGAAGCACTAAAGAACAAAAAGGACATGAGCATATAACAAACTCAACATAACAAAGTCAATGATCTGTTCTCTCGACACCGAAGAATGTTGAAAACCATTAGCTTAACTATATTTCTCTATTTTATATTGGTCTTTTACTATATCACGGATAATACTATATTCATATCATTACTAATAATTATAAAATAAAGCAATCACTCAAGAAATCACTTAACCATACTCCAATTTCACATTGTCACAAAGATTCTCTCAATATGAAAATCAATCATGGTCAACCATGGTCCAATGTCGTATTGTCTCAATATCAAAATCAACCATGGTAAACCAAGTTTGTTTTAGGGTTTATAATATATATCTTAGGGCTTATATACCTCAGGTTTACAATATTAATCTTTTGTGTTTTGGGACATTTAATATTAATTGCTTGTTTTTATTATTGCCTTGGGTTTATAATATCAAACCCTTGGGTTTATTAACCTAAGGGTTCATATTCCTAGGGTATAATATTGTTGATAAGGTTTATAATATTAATCCTAGGGTTTAATATAAATCCCTTGGGTTTATAATCCATTGGGTTTGTAATATAAATTCCTTAGGTTTATAATATTAATCATAAGATTTATATTCCGAGGGTATAAAATTAATCTTAGGGCTTAAAATAATTTTAGGATTTATATTCCTATGGTTTAATATTCATCCTAGGTTTAATGTTATACCCTTGAGTTTATAATCACTTGGGTATTTAATATTAATCCATTGGGTTTATTGATCCATTGAGTTTTATATTCATCTGAGGGTTTAATATTAATCCTGCAAGTTTATAATTCCTTGGGTTTATAGTATTAATCCTTTGTGTTTATTAATCTTAAGGTTTACGTTCCTATGATTTAATATCAATCCTAAGGTTTAATGTTATTCCCTTACGTTTAAAATTCCTTGGGTTTTTAATATTGTCGCTTGGGATTTTATTCACATAGATTTATAATCCTAATCCTAAGGGTTATAATATTAATCTTAGGGTCTAATGTTTATTTTAGTGTTTATAGCGCTTTAGTTTATAATATAATTCCTTGTGTTTAATATTATTCCCATGGGTTTATAATTCCCTTGCGTTTATGACATAAATACCTCAGGTTTATTAATCTAAGGGTTCATATTACTAAGGTATAATAATATTCACAAGGTTTATAATATTAATCCTAGAGTTTAATTTAAATCTCTTGGGTTTATAATATTTTGTCAATATGAAAATAAACCATGGTTAATGATGGTCAACCATGTTTACTTTAGGGTTTATCATATTTATCTTGGGGTTTATATACATTAGGTTTTCAATATTACATCCTTGGGCTTAATATTATTCTCTTTGGGTGTATAATCCCTTGAGTTTTTAGTGTTAAACCATTGTGTTTATTAGTCTTTTTGGATTATAATATCAATCCCTTGGGTTTATTGATCTAAGGGTTCATATTTCTAGGGTATGATATTATTTGTAAGGTTTCTAATATTAATCCTAGGATTTAATATAAATCTCTTTGGTTTATAATCATGGTTAACCATGATCAACCAAATTGCAATGTCATATTATGACAAAGATTGTCTCAATATGGAAATCAGCCGTGTTCAGCCATTGTGAACCATAATCAACCATGGGCATTCATGGTAAACCATGGTCCAACGTCCCATCATAACAAAGATTGTCTTAATATGAAAATTAAAACATGATCAACCATCTTCAATCATGATCAACCATGGTCAAATGTTGCATTTTTACAAAGATTATCTCGAAATGAAAATCAATCACAGTCAATCATTGTTAACCATGGTCCAACGTCACATTGTGGCAAGCTTTTACTCAATATGAAAATCAACCATTATCAACCATGGTCAACCATGGTTAATTATTACCAGCCATGGTCCAATGTCATAGTGTGACAAAGATTGTCTCAATATGAAAGTGAACCATGGTCAACCACGGTCAATAATAATCAATATCCATGGTCACATTATGATAAAGATTGTCTCATGGTCCAACGTCACATTGTGACATCCATTGTCATCAATGGTCAACTATGGTCCAACATCGCATTCTCACAAATATTATCAATGTGAAAATCAACCACGATCCACCAAGGTCAATCAAGGTCATCCATGCTCAACCATGCTCCAACATTAGATTGCGACAAAGATTCTCTCAATATAAAAATCAATCTTGGTCAACCATGGTTCGACATTACATTGTGATGAATATTATCTCAATATGAAAATCAACAATAGTCAACCAAGTTTGTTTTAGGGTTTATAATATTTATGTTAGGATTTATATACCTTGGTTTTACAATATTAATCCTTTGTGTTTTTGAGTTTTTAGTAATAATCCATTGTTTTTATTATTGCCTTGGGTTTATAGTATCACTCCCTTCGGTTTATTAATCTAAGGGTTCATATTCCTAGGGTATAATATTATTGATAATGTTTATAATATTAATCCTAGGGTTTGATATAAATCCCTTGGGTTTATAATCCATTTGGTTTATACTATAAATTCCTTAGGTTTGTGATATTACTCATACGATTTATATTCCTAGAGTATAATACTAATCCTGGGTAATAGTAATCTCATGGGTTTATTAATTTTGGAGTTTATATTCCTATCGTTTAATATTCATCGTAGGGTTCAATGTTATTCCCTTGATTTTATAATCCGTTGGGTTTTAAATATTAATCCAGTGGGTTTATTAATCCATTTAGTTTATAACATTAACCGTAAGGTTCATGATATTATTCTTAAGGTTAATGTTTATTTTAGGGTTTATAATATTTATCTTAGGGTGTATATCCCTTGGTTTTATAATATTAATCTCTTGGGTTTAATATTAGTCCCTTGGGCTTATAATCCATTGGTTTTTTAGTATTAATCACTTGGGTTTATAATATTAATCATGTGGTTTTAAAATATTTGTAATATTAGTCATAGGGTTTATATTCATAGGGTTTAATGTTAATCCTAATGCCTAATGTTATTCTCTTGGGTTTATGATATTAATCCTAAGGTTTATAATATTAATCATACAGTTTATATTCCTAGGGTTTCATGTTAATCCTAGGGTCTAATGTTATTCACTTGGGTTTATCATCACTCGTGGCTTTTATTTTAATTCAATGAGTTTATTAATACCTTGAGTTTATGATATTAATCTTAGGTTTTAATATTAACCCCCTAAGTTTATAATCCTTTGGGTTTATACTATTATTCATTTGCGTTTATTAATCTTAGTGTTTATGTTCCTAAGGTTTAATATTAATCCTAAGGTTTAATGTTATTCCCATGGGTTTAAAATCCATTAGCTTTCTTAATAACATATCTCTATAATGTTAATCCTAAGGTTTATAATATTAATCCCTTGTGTTTAATATTATTCCCATATGTTTATAATCCCTTGGTTTATGAGTCCCTTGTGTTTATGATATCAATCCCTTTTGTTTATTAATCTAAGGGTTCATATTGGGTTTATCATAAATCCCTTGGGTTTATAATCCATTTGGTTTATAATATAAATTCCTTATGTTTGTGATATTACTCGTATGATTTATATTCCTAGAGTATAATATTAATCATAAGGTTTATAAAATGTTTGTAATATTAATCATATGGTTTATATTTCTAAGGTTTAGTGTTAATCATAAGGCTTAATGTTATTTCCTTGGGTTTATAATATTAATCCTAAGGCCTAATGTTTTTTTTTCACTTACTGGTTCACAAATACCCCGGTCAGTGGGTAGCCACTACGTCCAAGGGTTTAAATCTCTGAGTGGATGCCACCCGAAGGGCATCAACACCCCTCGGCCTATTTAGTGACCTAACCCCAAGAGCTTTTGGGATTCGACCCTGTGACCTCCCATTGGCGAGGCACTTGATTTGACCGATTGAGCTAACTCTTGGGGCTAGTAAGGCCTAATGTTATTCCCTTGGGTTTATAATATTAATCGTAAGGTTTATAATATTAATCATATGGTTTGTATTCCTAGCATTTAATTTTAATCCTATGATCTAATGTTGTTACCTTGGGTTTATAATCCATCATGTTTTTAATTTTAATTCAATGAGTTTATTAATACCTTGCCTTTATGATATTAATCTTAGGGTTTAATATTACCCCCCGAAGTTTATAATCCTTTGGGTTTTTAGTATTAATCTTTTGGGTTTATTAATCTTAGGGTTTATGTTCATGAGGTTTAATATTAATCCTAAGGTTTAACATTATCCCCATGGGTTTAAAATCCCAAGGTTTCTTAATAACATGTCTATAATGTTAATCCTAAGGTTTATAATATTAATCTTAGAGTTTAATGTTTATTTTAGGGTTTAAATCCCTTGAGTTTATAATATTAATTCATTGCGTTTAATATTATTTCCATGAGTTTATAATCCCTAGGTTTAGGAGTCCCTTGTGTTTATGATATCAATCCCTTTGGTTTATTAATCTAAGGGTTCATATTCCCACGATATATTATTATTCAAAATATTTCTAATACTAATCCTTGGGTCTAATTTAAATCTCTTGGGTTTATATTACAAATTCCTTGGGTTTTAATCCCTTGGTTTAGAATATTATGTTCATTATGTTATAGTTTGAAATATAACTATTAATATAATGTTATATAAAAACATAGTATTATATTAATATGTACTATAATATTAATATAATAACCATATTATTCTTTATATAGTTATTAACAATTACAAATATTTATTTAATTTTTAATAGCCATCTTTACACTATACAATTAATAATTGTTAATGTGGTTTAAGTACACCTATCGATGTATATCAACCACATTTACTAATGTGGTTGTAAATGTACTTGATATCCGTGTATCCATATATGTCAACCACATTAGTAAATGTGGTTGTGCTAGTCATATCATTACTAATAATTATAAAATAAAGAAATCACTCAAGCCCGGAATTTTGCAATCGCAAAAACCCAACATATTGATGACTCTCCATCCATGAATGTAACACTAACAAAGGATTTCAACAAAATTGTTAGTGATAGGTTGCTTGAAAAAATAATGAAGTTGCCACTTTCTATGAAAAGTCAAAGTGTGGCATGAAAAGGAAACGTTTAGTGCAACAAAAGATGAAATGAAAAGATTTGTTTTTTCTTTTTAATCTCCAAACTCTTCTCAAGATGCTTTCTCGACTATTCCATGCAATGGGGTCATTATTCCAACACTCATGTTTATGGATTTGCATATTGTTGAGATTTATGTAGAAACTTTTAGACATAGTTACCAGAGAATCCACAGTAAAAACCATTTTTCATCAACGTTTCAAATCCCAATTGGGATATCTCATCAAGACTTTCTTGAATGCTCGTAGAAGAAGAGCTTAATTGAGGTAAATAAATAGTTGTGAGGAAAGTGGATTGTAGGATGAGATGGATGTCACCTATGTTTTAAGAATTTTAGATTTTGAAGAGAAATATTTATTAATTAATTAATTTATTTATTTTTAATTTATTTTTTAATTGTATCTAATCAATAGATTGTACGAAGTTTTTGTTAATATATAATAATTAATGTCTTAAAATTAATTATAGTAAATTTGTTAATATTAATTATTAATCTTAATATTAATAAATTAAATGTTAAATTTAATATTATAAATTATTAATATTATTATTAATCATTTAATATTAATATTAATTAATATTATTAATTGTATAAATATACAATTTTTAAGAGTTAAAATGGTAATAATATTTTATATTAAAATTAATTAATATTGATAACATTAGTTATTAATATTATCAACATAAATATTTAAAATTTTTTTTTTATTTTTATTTATTTTATTTTTATATATGATCTAATTAATTATTAATATTAAACTATTAATAAGATATATTAATCTATTAATATTATATATTTTTTATATTTATAACCTATTGAAATATAATAAGTTAGTAATATAATAATAATCTATATATTAAATTAATTAATATTGATAATATTACAAATCAATATTAATAATTAATAGTTACTTAACAATAAACAATTAATTGAATAACCTAATAATTAATATCAAGACCTAATAATTAATAGTAATAATTACATTAGTAATCATTATTATGAAAATTGACTTAGGAGTTGTTTACTTCTTTTGTTTTTAAAACGGTTTAACTAATTAATAGACTTATTAATAGATCTTAATTAATATTTAATAATAATAGTTTATAATAATAACTTATAATAGCCATTATTATTTTAATGTTGTAGATGTAAATGATGTAATAGAAAACTAATAATTATTATTGTTATAATACTTAAATGGTTATAGCACAGCTACTGACTACTAACTATTAGAACGGAAATTCTACCTATTGATAGCTATACATGAGGAGTATTGGAGACTTTAAATTTTTTGATTAAGGGCATCCACCTTCCACTAATCTCAATACCATTCTCTCTGTTGAGATTCTGTTGATGTCTGATAATTTCAAGAGCTTCTCTAATCTTTCGCCTATGATGTTGTTCTTCCCTTGCGATAATTGAGGCACTTTCTAAGGAGACATGGTGTTTAGTTTTAGAGGAGTGTTCTGCCAAGGCCGAAGTACATGATCTTTCATATCCTAATATCAACCCCATGTTCCTTGAGTCTAGTTTGCAAGGAGTGACCTGTTTCCCCATTGTAGCTTTTTCCACTTGAACAATCTATTTTATACACTCCCTTAAGCTGATGTCTATCAATATTATCTTTGACAGACCTCGTACCCTGCCTAATAGTTCTAGGAGCTCAGAATTGCATGACTATGTTTTTCTTCCTTAGGATTTTGATAATCCTATCTGTTACTCCATAAATATAACGGAGAAATACCCTGCCACACTAAGGTTGGTCTTGAGCCTTAGGTTGATGAAATAACACCCTTGTTTTAGCTTTCTCTATAGCTCTTTTAATCTCTTTTTCTCTGTAGTCTATACTCTTAAAGGTTGAAACTAAATGCTTCTTCTCTTCACTTAGATGCTCGGGGTCAGAAATGTGAAGGGCTTTAATAGCAACAGTGTTTAGAACACCGAACTTTTGAGCTAGGTGATGGTGGGAATCATTGTGGAGGTAGCTTTCTTTGTGGGTTGACTTCCTAAAAACCTTATGCCCTAGAGAGCCATCTTCTTTTCTGATGATGAGAATGTCTAAAAATGGGATGCTCATGTTCTCTTCTAACTCCATAGTAAATTTTATTTTTGGAAGAGATAGAATTTAAGTGAATAAAAAACTTGTCAAGCTCTATTTTACCATGTGTCCATTTTATATTGTTGTCAACTATGAATCATGTCCACCAAGAAAGCTTCAAACGGTACAATTCAAGGGGCTTCTTTTCAAAGTATTCCATGTATAAGTTACCTACCATTGGCGAAAGGGGTGATCGCATTGCCACATGAGATGTCTGCTCATAATATATTTCTTGGAAGGTGAAAATAGTTGATCGCAGGCAGAGTTCAACCAATTTTGTAGTTCCTAGATGAGTAACATCTTTTATAACCTGAATGGCTTCATCAAGAGGAATCTTGGTGAATAAGGACACTATGTCAAAGCTAACAAGGATGTCATCACACTCAATCTTCTCATTTTTAATAAGCTTCACAAAATCATAGGAGTCTTTGATGAAAGAATCAGTATTCCCTACAAGAGGCTTAAGGATTTTAGCAACATATTTAGCTAGCTCATAGGTTGGGGAGCCAATGGTATTAACTATTGGTCAGAGAGGAACCCCCTCTTTATGGATCTTGCGTAACCCATAAATTCTTGGGATAGTTTCACACGAAGGGATTAATTTCTTCTTTAATTTATCATCAAGGTTGGACTCTAAAATTGTCTTTTTTACCTCCTTCATAATATTGGGGATAGGATTATTGTTTAGCCTCTTATAAATACCACACTTGAGGTGGTCATTCATTGTACATATATAGTCTTCTTTGTCCAAGATCAAAACAACTCCCCCCTTATCTGCCTTAAGAACTACAATTTTATCATTATTCCACAAGGATTTAAAGGCTATTTGTTCTTATTTACACAAATTACTCTTGGGAGTTTTGGCCTTTCTCATAATGAGGGAAAAATCTTGTCTTAATGATTTTTTCTTCGAAAGGAAGGTTATTAATCCCATGCTCTATGCTACATATCAAATTTTCAATCGGAAGGTTCTTAGGAGCAACTGCAAATCCAAAACCTTTGCTGAGGACACTAATGAATTCGGGATCTAATACATGGGATGACAGATTAACTACTTTTCTTTTTTCTTTTATCTCAATGGTTTTAACTGAAGACTGATTTCTTCCATTTTGGTACCACTTTCTAAACACTGATTGCTATTATTAATACCAGTGCCATCTATGTAATGGGTATTATCTTCTTCCAAATTCTGATTTTGTGAATTATCTCCTTCCAAATCTTGGTTATAGGTATTATTTTTGCATAGACCCTGATTACTGTTGATAAATACCTAGTCATCTACACTCTGCATGCTACCTCCAACCATGTCCTAGAAATCCGCATGACCGCTGCCTAAACTCATCATGCTGTTATCGTTGTCCACATCATGATTGATGCCAGATCCTATCATTAAATCAAGGTTCCTATCTATGTTATGCATATCAAAGTTGACATTGTTTGAAACTAGAACATGCATATTATCTAGGTTATTGATGCAGTCACCGAATAAACCGCTTACATTGCCCCTTGCATTATGCTCTTTTCGGTTTTCTGTAAGATTCATGCCCGAGTCTCCTACTTTGTTACCGCTATCTTTACTGACTTCTGCGCTGTGTGTTTTATGCATTTTATCTACATATGATGTCTTTTTTATCATTTTTTGGACAAGTTTTATGCTCGGTTGTTGGTTTAATGCGATTTCATTTTTGCTTAAACTGTTTACTTTGTCCCTTGCGTTCTGCTCTTCTTGGTTTTTTGTAAGATTCATGTCCAAGTCTCCCACTTCGTTATCGTTGTTTTTACTGACTTCTGCGTTGTGTATTTTGTGCATTTTATCTATGTATGATGTCTTTCTGATCGTTTTTTGGACTTCAGTAAGTTTTATGCTTGGTTGTTGGTTTAATGCGATTTCATTATTGCTTATTATCAGCCTTGCAGACAACGTAGGGCTAGATATTTCTGAGCTTGTTGAATTTCCAATGGCAACATTCAGTTTGTCATATTTATGATGCGACCTGTTTAATAGATTGGATAATTTCTTACGCTATCTTGATTGGTCAATGTTTCCTTCATTGCTGGCTTTTAGAGCAGCTCTGTCATCAATAATAGACCAGAGATCCTTGCTGATGTTGCTGGCAAGTTTCAGGTGAGCTGAGAGTGCTAAGCGACCCAGATTATCTAGAGAAGCCCTAATCCTTTTAATTTCTGCTAAAATTAGAGAAATGCTTACTTGAAAAAACAATTTGCTATTATATTTGTTACATAATCTATGATTAATTTGAGCAAATGGGGGAATGAGATTATTGTCACAGCAGTTCTTGAGAAAATGAAGGTCTGCAGCTCTTCTTGCTATCTTCACTCTAAATTTCTCGAGTAAAATGATTCACTCCATGTATCCCCTCCGTATAGGGAAACGAAACTGTTTAAACTGAACCATAGATTAGGATTATGTTCTTGGTTTATAGGATTTAGTTGAACTTCCCTAAATTTGTGATTGTTATATATATATTCCTCTTGTAATGAATGAAGGACAGAGCGTGTACTGCAGAGGCAGTCTTACAGGTGGTGTTTCACACCTGTAAGTTTCTCAGTTGTTTAATAAAGATTGATTCATTGTATTTTTTAACATGGTACTAGAGCTATAGGTTTGAGGAAGCCTGTAACCCTCGGTGGAAGTAGAAATTTAACTAGCATGGTTGGAGGGCGATCAACACAGTTTTTAAAGTGACAGTCGCCCTGATTTCACCTCTACACTTACGCATTTTTTATTGGGAAATACGACATGAATATATATTGGAAAGTGGCACTAGCCTTGAGGTGAAAAGACTACGTTTTTTTGTCTTTTCATGCCACGTGGTTTTTTTGTTGTGGGTTGGTCGTTGAGAGCCAGAGGCTATTGGCATGGATCGCAGTGAAAGACCTGTTGGATCTGAATCTATGTGGAGGAAGTTGACACTACGAGGAGGAGGCTAGATCTATGTATTAATTTGTAAGCTACATGAGATCAGTGGAAACAATGGACAAATTGGCCTACCCAGATCTGCATTTTGATCTACTGATTAGCATGATACCTATTGGTGTCCTGCTAGAGAAGGAGGAGAACATAATTCTTGGGGCTGCGTGAGGAGATCGGTGCATGAAGGAAAGTTTAAGGAGGATTGTCATCGTGAGACTGCGTAGAGGTTCAACCTGTGGTGGATCACTGGATCGTTGTGGATCACTTTCGTGTGGGAGGCTGAGTAGGTGTGGTGGAAGCATTTTGTGGATGCAGAGTAGTTGTCGGGCATGGAGAAGTTTGGTGTAGTGTAGCTCAATAAGAAAGTGACTATTTTCTCTCCATAGGACATGTTGTGCCTAGCCAGGACTGTCGTGGAGGTGTGAATTGATCAGAGGCCACATGGAGGCGTGTAGTGATCTACGTTGTTGTTTTGACGAGATTATCTACCTATGCCAAACCATTATTCTTTGATTCTTCGTCTCCGATGGAGTCATTGACAAGGAGGTCACGCTGGCATTCCTTTTTGATGTTTGAGTAATGATGAGGTCGAAATACATTTCGAATGGTGCATAAGAGAATTTCTATTGGAAATTTGCTTAAGATTTTTTAATTAAAGAGGGGACTGGTTATTAAAAGGGGTGATTGTTTCCAAATGTAAAGAATTCAAGTAATCCTTTTAAAAAAAAGAAAAAGAAAATTGATGATTATTTTTTAAGGGAGGAATATGGGGCTCTTTATTTAAAGTTCTTTATTAAATAATTCAAGTTCTTTTAATTCTTTAGTTAAAGAAAAGGAGTGGTTCTTCATTTGAAAAAGGTGGGCGATTGAAAAGAACAGAGGATTTGGGGTAAGTTTTTACTTTGGATCAGGTGTTAGGCAGAGTTTATTTTTAAGAACATCTGGGTTATTTTTTTAATTATTGGGGTTGAATTTTTTTATTCATTCAAAATGAATAACCAATTAGCAGAAGCTTACCTCAATGAAACAACAAGCTGGATGGATTCAAATGCTTTGGTTGGAAATACAAGTTGCAAATCCTACTTGAGGGACATAATGCATAGATGATTATGAACAACGATGAGGTGAAGCCAAACCTCGTTGCAAGAGGACCCACAACAACAATCAAAGACTGGGACAAGGGGGAGACTAAGGTGAGAATGCTCCTGAAATTGTCAATCAAGGATTGCATTATTCCCCATATCCGTGACTGCAAGACTGCACCAGAGATCTGGAAGACACTCAAGTATCTATATGAGGTCAAGAACACTAATTGACTATTTTTCTTGAAGAGCAAGTTTCTCTCCATCAAGATGGAGGAGAATTAGACAGTTGTAGCATTCCTTTCGCAGATCAAGGAGCTCAAGAACAAGTTGGGTGATATCTGTGAAGTTATGTCAGATACATATCTGGTCACGATTACCATGAATGGTATGATTGACAAATATCATATTTTCATCACTGGCTTGAATGCAAGAGAAAGGCCACCATATTTGAAGAATTAGCAGGGATCCTCATGCAGGAGGAAGAAAGGAGATTGACTCATAGACCTCAGAGTTCAAATTTAGCCTTAATGGTGAAGAAGAAGCCCTTCAGAGGGAAGCCAAATGTAGCACAGAAGAGCAACACAACCCCATAGAGAAAGACACCCTCACCCCAAGGTACGTCTTTCAATAGAAATGACTCTGCAACCAAATGTTTTTTATTGTGGTAGAACTAGCCATATAGCTAGATATTGCATGAAAAAGAATTTTGAGGACGGTTGGAAGAGAGATAAGCAACATGTAGGTCATTTTGCTGATGAGGAACAGAGTTAGAACATCAGACTTTTCATATCTAACTCTAAACTTTTGACTAAGGAGGATGAAGTAAATACCTAGTTTGTCGACTCAAGTGCATCCATCCACATGACAGGGGAAAGATAGTGGTTTGAAGACTTCAAAGAAACCAGCAGTGGAGCAAATATCTATCTTGGTGATGATAGAGGGTACCTAATCAAAGGTTATGGTAACATTCTTATTGTTTTTCTAGATGGAAATATTAGACATATCCATAATGTGATGTATGTACCAGGGATAAAAAATAATTTGATCTTTCTCTCTACTATAATTGATTAGAATCTCAAGGTAGAGCTTTATAAATCATATTGTGTCATTAAAGACCTGTTGGAATGTATGAAGCCTATTGCATTAGGTATTCATGTGGGAGGATTGTACAAGCTGAATGTCAAAAGCGCACCACATCAGGCATTGGCATCATCTCCCATGACTACAATGGACTTATGGCACCAGAGGTTCAGCCATATTAACTTCAATGAAATGTTGCTTTTACAGAAAAGAAGTATGGTGAGGGTCTTCCTGTTTTAAAATCTACTCATATTGATTGTGATGCATGTGGACTGGGAAATTTAGACAAAGATGAATTTCCTGTGAATCCTGATAGAAAGAAGAGAGATATACTTGAGCTAGTACACATAGATCTATGCGAGCCTATGCAGACAAGATCGTTAGGTGATGCATACTATTTTTTACTATTTATTGATGATTGTACTAGATTTAATTGGGTGTATTTCCTCAGGAAGAAGAGAAACACTTTTGAATACTTTAAGGAGTTTAGAAGTATGGTTAAAAAGCAGACATGTAAATGCATCAGGATTCTCCACTCGGATCAAGGGGGAGAGTACAAGAAAGCTTGTGTACTCAAATATTGCAAAGATAATGGGATACAACAGTAGTTTACAGTACCCGACACTCCTCAACAAAATAGGGTTTCAGAGAGGAAGAACAAAACCCTTCTGAAGTGTGCTCATAGTATGTTTAAAGGTAAGAATATTTATAACGAATTTTGGGCTGAAGCGATTAATACTATAGTATATAGAAAGAATAGGAGTCCAAAAAGAAGTTTAGATTTTAAAACTCCTTTTGAAGCTTTATTTGGTTATAAGCCTAATGTTAAGCATTCGAGAGTTTTGGGCAGTAAATCCTTTGCCCATATCCCAAAGGAAAATAGAAAGAAACTTGACTTAAAGCCCATCAAATGTATTTTTGTTGGGTATTGTACAAAATTTAAGGCTTGCAAATTGTTTATTCCCTATACTCGTAAACTGTTTGTGAGCAAAGATGTAGTGTTTCATGAGTAGGTTAATGATGGAATCCTTGTTGGTGGAAGAAGGAACTGATGAATCAGGTGACAACAATGAGTAGCATCAGAAGCAACAACAATAGCAGCAATAGGAAGGGAAAGAAGATGATGTAGATGTCAATCCAAGTCGAGAAAATGATGATTAGACAAGGCTTGAAGCTACCCCACCACTCAGGAGATCAGGTAGGAAATCTTAGTTGTGAGCAAGATATAGGGAAAATGCTTTTATAACTACTATCATGAATGTTGTTGAACCCTCTAGTTATAAAGAAGCCACTCAATATAGTGAATGGAGGGCTGCTATGGAAGAAGAATATGAATCAATTCTCAGAAACAAAACTTGGGATTTAGTTAAACTACCTAAAGGAAAAAAACCCATAGGATGCAAATGGTTGTATAAGCCTAAATTTAAAGCATATGGGAGCATAGAAAATTATAAATCTAGGTTGGTTGCAAAGGGGTACTCATTCAAGAAGGCATAGATTATGATGAAACATTTGACCCTGTAGCTAAACTAAACACAATCAGAATGATAATTGCTTTAGCTACCAAACACCATTGGATGATTCATGTGCTAGATGTTAAATCTGCAATTTTAAATGGGGACTTAAGAGAAGAAGTCTACTTACTGCAACCTGAGGGGTTTGTCAAACAGGGGGAAGAAGAACATTTAGTTTGCAGGTTGAAGAAAGCATTGTATGGATCAAAACATGCACTTAGGCCATGGTATGACAAAATTGATTCATTTTTCTTGTAGCGTGGTTATAAAATAATTGAAAATGACCCTGATATTTATATTGTGTTTGATAAATAGGGGAGGATTGTTTTGATTTATTTATATGTAGATGATCTAATCATTACAGGGAATGTTGATGATCTCATTAAAGAAATCAAAGAGAAGATGTCACAAGTTTTTGAGATGAAAGACCTTGGAGAGCTACACTTTTGTTTGGGTTTGGAACTCTAGAGGGATTCTGCAAAAAAAATTCTGTCACAAAGTAAGTATGTAAGAAGCTTACTAGAAAAGTTCAGAACGGATCAATGCAAAGATGAAATAGTACCTTTACAACAGAACTTAAAACTTCAGAATGATGATAGATCAAAGGAGGTAGATGTGACATTGTATAGACAACTAGTTGGGAGTCTAATCTACTTGAGTACAACTAGACCTAATTTGGCTTATGTAGTTAGTGAATTGAGCCAATTTATATCAAAGCCCCTTGAGAGCCATTGGGTTACAACTAAAGGTGTTTTAAGGTATCTCCAGGGAAACTTAGATTTTGGTATTGTTTATACTGTTTTGTGTGATGTTAGATTGACAGGTTTTTCAGACTCCGATTGGGCTGGAAATGTAGATGGCAGACGATCCATAATAGGCTATGCATTCAGCATTAGATCTAGGGTCATTACATGGAGCAGTAAAAACCAGAACACAGTATCGTTGTCTTCTACTAAAGCTGATTATCAAGCTCTGTGTGCAACAACATGTGAAGTAGTTTGGTTGAGGAGACTTCTCCTTGATGCTGGAGAAGAATAGAAGGTTGCAACAATGATCAAATGCAACAACTAGAGCTCCATAAAACTTGCAAATAATCCAGTATTTCATAAGAACACAAAGCATATCGATAGACAGTTTCATTTGTCAGGGAGAAAGTTTAGTGAAAATAAATCCATATTGAGTATTGTAATAGTTGTGATAATGTTGCTAATATTTTTACGAAACGTCTTGGTAGAATAAAACTTGAGTTGTTTAGGGAAGTGTTAGGTATATTTGTGAATCCATTTCTGCATTAAGGGGTGGTGTTGAGATTAATGTAGAAACTGTTGAAACCAAACCCTAGATTAGGATTCTGTTCAACTTCCCTAAATTTGTGATTGTTATGTATATTCCTCTTATAATGAATGAAGGATAGAGCGTGTACTGCAAAGGCATTCTTACAGGTAGCGTTTCACACCATTAATTTTCTCAGTTGTTTCATAAATATTGATTCATTGTATTTTTTGACACATACAATGGACATCAAATACTAATCATGAGGTTGTGAAAGCCTTTTGAAGATTCAATACAACCTTTGATAGAGATGTGGAAGCTTGATGAGGTTGGGAGTTATGTGGTATATCCATTAATGTTATAGAGTGACATCCCTCTTATGGCTAACAACCATATGGTCAAACCTTTGGCTCCAGATATGCTTTATAACTTCACGCTTTTCTTTCCACATATACCTAGGTTTCAATATTTCCTAGCAACAATCTTGTCCATGCAGTATTAAGCTTCATGCATGTATTTCCATAGTTTATTGCAACTAGTTGATGTTGAAATACTCCTCTTTCATAAATGAGATCTTATGTACAGGAACCAACTCAACACAAGAACAAAACTTAATACGAATCTAAAGCATTACCCTCTAATATGTTTTGCATCTGATCTAATTACACTCGGTATCTCTATCAATCCAGTCATAGAATAATAAGGAACTAGCCATAGTCCTTAAAAAAGTGCAAATCATAGGCTGCCACTTTTTAGGAGTTAAATGTCACTAGTAAAATAATGAATCATAGTGAATCATGCAACTGACATTATGATGCTACAATCAGAATTTTATGCTCCCAATTATCATCTCTAAAATCTCAAGTGGACTATGCTTCACAGGCCATGAGATTACTGCTGGAATATTTTATTTCGACCTTCTTTCTCCATTGCCAAAACCCCATCAAATAAAGCTGTGAATGACACATATTGTCTTTTTCTCTTCTATCACTTAAATATATTTGATAACTTGCGATATGAAGCTCCATGAGTGCTCAAACAATGATACTGAACCTTGTGGTCATTGTTGCATAGGTATGATACAAGTTGTACAACGTTATGCTATGTCATTGTGACTCTACACACAGATCCACCATATTCACAACACAAAAAATCATAGTAATATAATCTCTTTATGAACCTAGGGCCTCCCCGTAGGGAGTTAGCCTAGATAGGATCTAATACAAAAAAACTCAATTTCCACACATAAAACTAATTTTTTTTATTCACAAATATGATACACATATATGTTTGGATTGAAATCTAGCCGATTCCAAACATAAACAAAGAAGTTGAGATATTTTCTCAAGAAAATCCCAAACTAATTCTAAACTGAACATGGAAGCCATATAAGCACTATTTCCAAGTACTTTCAATAGGGGAAAGGTTAGATTCAATGAGGAGGATAGGATAGGGAGTCTTTAGTCTTGAGATTGTATGTTATAACCTACTATTTGATCTAGTAAATCCTTTTCCATGATTTTATGGATATACTGCAACCCTAAACCACATATCCATATAAAATAACAAGGGTGAAAAGTGTCTGAAAGAGGATCTTTTTTTATCCCAAATCCAAGGATAGATTGACTTGCAATTGTTTTCAAGCCCATAGTAATCTTTCCATCTTCCATTTATCCTTTTGTCAATGTTATACTTCCAATTGGGTTGATAATGGATGCCCATTCCTAGATATTTTTATGAAGGAACTTCCTACAAGTAGTTATTATTGTAAATGAAACTATCTAGGTACTCTTTTTGGATTTAACTATCATGAATTTAGTCTTGTCAGTGTTAATTATCATACCGATCTTGGAGTAGAAATCTTGGAGGATTTTTAGTTGCTTGCTGAAATGGTCATGGCTCCTTTCGAAAAGAACAATAGCATCAACATAAAGGATAAGATTTAGGACTAGTTAGAACTATCTTAGGGAGCGTGGGGGAAAGACATCCTACATATTCTAAAAACTCTTCAAACTTATCAATGTAAATGCCAAAAATGGCAGAGGATAATAGACAACCTTGGGTGACTCCAATATTGCAATTAATTTCTTCTAAGCAACCCTTAGTTGTCTTACGGTCAGGGTATCATTAGGTTTGTGCGAGGGAGCAAGACATCCCAAAGACAACTTTTAGATGTCATTATGGGCATTTCGAGTTCTTGGTCATAACTTTTGGGTTGACCAATGCACTAGCTATTTTCCAATCGTACATGAAACATGTGTTCATAGGCTAGCTGAGGAGGTTTTTACTAGTATTCTTTGATGACATCTCGATCTACTACAGGAGATAGGAGGAGCACCTACAAAACCTAAAGAAAGTCTTGCATATATTGGAGGAGCAACAGTTCTATGCCATGACTTCCAAGTGCGAATTTGGGCTGACATAGATTCTTTACTTGGGGCACATAATAGGTACAAATTGGGTCAAGGTGCACGATGAGAAGATTTGGTATTGGTGAGAGCCTCAAGATGTGAAAGCACTAAGGGGATTTTTGGGCATCTATACCTATTATCAGAAGTTTGGGAAGGGATTCTCACAATTGACAACATCCCTTACTGATCTGACTAAGAGGGGGTATTCTGCATGGATAGAGGGAGCTCAGAAGCATTTGATTGCCCCGAGGAGGTGATGAGTTGTTGCCGATATTGACAGTTTTGGATTTTACACACATTTTCTTATTGGAGTGTTATGCATTGGGTGTGGGGATCGAGGCAATCTTGTCCTAAGGAGGTAACCCCATTATTTTTGGGGCTGGAAGCTACTGCTACATGAGATTTCGTATTCCATATATGACAAGTAGATGTCAAACATAATGCATGCATTGGCCAAGTTTAGGAAATACTTGGTGGGGAACCAATTTCGGGTGAAGACAGATCACAACAGTCTTCGCCACTTCATGTGGAAACATGACCTTAATGATTGGCAACAGAGGTGGTTCAGTAAGGTGCAGGACTAGGATTTTGATATTAAGTATGTGCAGGGGAAGCACAATGTGGTGGTGGATGCACTATGTAGGAGACCAACATGACTTTCACTCATAAGCATTTGCCATGATTGGAAGGCTCAGTTATTCGTAGAGTACTCCAAGGATCTTCGAGCGTGCGAGATATTGGAGCGCAACTATGTAGATGAGAACTATAGGGTGGTGGATGAGGTTATTTTTTGCAAAGGGTGAATATTTTTGGATTCAAGATCCCAGCTAATGGAATCCTTCCTTCGAGCAAGTCATGATTCTCCTTTGTTTGGGCACTACAGTTTCAAAAGGACTTATATGGCAGTGAGAGAGCACTTCACTTGGAAGGGCCTCAAAGGTGACGTGTTGAGGCATGTGCATGAGTGTGAAGCTTGCCAGAGGAACAAAGGAGAGTTGACCCATCCGGCAAGACTGTTGCAGCCTCTTCCCATTCCTGAGGGGAAATGGGAGAGCATCCCTATGCATTTCATCATCGAACATCCCTTAGTACAAGGGAAGGATTGTAATTTTGTGGTGGTGAACCGACTAAGCAAGTTTGCACACTTATTTTCCATACTGGCACAATATTAAGCCTCACAAGTGATAGAGTTATTCTTTAGGGATGAATTTCATCTTCCGGGAATCCCTAAGAATATAATCAGTGACCGAGATAACTAATTCATGGGAGGATTTTGGTGGGAGATTTTCAAGCTAGTGGGCACTAAGCTCACCCCAAGCACCATCTATCATCCATATACCAATGATCAGATAGAGTTGGTGAATAAGTAATTAGAGGGCTATCTCAAGAACTATGTGATAGGTCAACGAAGGGCTTGGATTCGAAGGTTGCATTTGCGAGAGTATGTTTACAACACCACAAATCACATGTCCATTGGTATGACTCATTTCTATGCTTTATATGGTTATGATGCTTTGTATTTTGCTGGCATTGTTTTTGGAGATAACAGGGCCCCAAATACGAAGGGTTGGATCCTAGAAAGCCAAAATATCCTCAAGGTTCTTAAGGTTAACTTATAGAAAACTTGGAACTAGTAGAAGATGTATGCTGACATGCATCAAGTAGAGAGGCATTTCGAGGAGGGGGACACTGAAGGAGAAGGCGGCTAAGAAGATGCAACCAAGATACATTAGGCCTTACAGGGTGATCAGAAGGGTTGGAGAGGTGGCTTATGAGTTGGAGCTACCACTAGGGAGAAAGATCCATAACAGTTTTCATGTGTCATGCCTCTAGAGGGTATTGGGCCAACAGGTTACAACAATTATAGAGTTGCCTCCACTTGATGATGAGGGGAACCTGATTTTAGAACCAAAGGCCATCTTAGAGACTAGGAGACGAAGGTCAGGAGTAGGGTCATCAAAGAGTACTCGGTGCATTGGAATATATTACTACATGAAGATGCTACTTGGGAAGCGAAGCACATACTTTAGCATCCAACATTGAAGTTCTCTGGGGACAAGAAACCTTTGGGAGGGGAGGATTTTTATGTCCCTTCCTAAATTAATTTGGAACAAGATTAATTATTTCATTTTCGTGCCATTTTTTGGGATAGTGGGGCCCATTCGATTTTATTATCATATTAGACTTAGGAAAATTTATTTTTGTTATGGTTAAGTTCCACGTGGGGGCCACCCACAAGAGGGAAATACACACTCCCTAGTTTAAATTGCATGGAGGGGAAAATTCGATGGTTAATTGAGGGCCCACGATAGAGGGAAAATTGGAGGGAAAAGTGCTTCACGAAATCTATATAAGGAAGGCATCTCTCCTCATTCCATCATATTTTGGCATATCAATTTCCTTTTGGTTGATTGAGTTGCTTAGATGAGTAACTTGTTGTTCAACAAGAGTTATTTAAGCGAATATATCACCCTTTTTTCGAGGGCCATCGAGTACCACCCTAGGAAAGATTTTCTTCATTCTTCCAGAGGAGGACTTCATTGTGGTTTCTAACAGATGCATTCATCTCCATGTGGTGCATATTACTAGAGGATGTAGTGAGGAGGAGGCCGAGTTTGCTTGTGGTGTGTTGCAGTCGTTTTTGGTTGGGATATTTTTTGGAGAGGATGAATACGAGGGTTTCTATCATTTTGGAGAGTTTGGAAGCTGGAGGAGACTACTTCTAGGTAGTGTGACTTTCGCACTTCTTGGGCCAGCACAGAGGAAACATTTGGTACACACGTGGGAGGTAGAGCATCAAATTTTAAGGCTGGACTTTGCCTGGGGAGATAAGGGAAGCAATTTTGGAGAAGATTGCTACACTTCTCGAGCTTGGGAGTATGTTTTTTCTTATATTCCTTGTTGGTTGTATTCTTGAGTAGTTTGGAGGGTGTAGGGCATATTGGAGGTCGAATTTGGGAGTTTGGATTTAGACCAAACCCTTTTTTTTTGGTTTTGGTCAAGGAGATATGGGTTGATTTTGTAGAATTTTCTGAGCAGTGGAAGTGGATTTTATTGCAATTTCTTTCGATCCAACATTGTAGTTTTCTTGACAGCACTGAGCATTAGAGGAGGAGTCATTTTCCATTACTTGATATCATTGTCTCATCACCTCAGTTTTGTCATGGTTGCAATTGAGGCAAGCCCAAGCGCATTCCTGCATGCTATTGTACTTGCTCCATTGATTAGTAAAATGGCTTAGTCGGTTCTACTTCTGGAGTTTTTATGAGCATCTACTAATTGTCAAAAGTTTCTATGTATAAATTGTTTTTGGTTTGCATATCATTGTTTATTTAAGTTTGGAACGTTACACTATCCCATGGAACTTTTTTTATTAAAAATTCTACATGCATGTATTGTGCTAAAGCGCATGTTACCCCATGGTTTTGGGACAAAGGAAAAATGTTTCTCAAAGGTATGGGCTATTGTTACAACCCCTTACAAAGAAATTTATTTACAAACAAGGAAAAAAACAACATTACATACTGTGAAAATTTCCTTATAATATTTTTCACACATTGTTTCCGTTGAAAGCTCGAAGCTTCATTGTTTCATAGAAAAGTGAACATGCCCTTTAATTCATAACCATTTTTAATGAATAATATGCAAAAGCAAGTATTTTGTGATTTATTGTTTCGCTAATAAATTTCTCGTCTAGAAGTAAAAATAGGGATGTTTGACACCCGGATGCGGGTGTCAACATGTAATTAAATATGCCATGTGCCAGCCACGCGCAGAGGACAGCAGGCTGCAACACAGGCATATGGCAATGGTAGGTTACGGTGTGGCTTCTGCCCCAAGGAAATTCAATGCTCTTCAATGCTCTTCAATGCGGCTTCTGCCCCAAGGGAATGCAGAGGAAATTTACAGTATGGCGGAAACAACATTCGATGCTGTTTGTTGGTATATGCAGGAGGGGAATTGGGGCTCTGAGACGAAAGGAGGTGACGAACCGCCAAGGAAAGAGGAGGGAGGCTTTGGTGGCAGCAAGCCTTCCCTCAAAATTGAACTATGTACAGTTCAGGCGTTCGGCTCTTGGCATTTTTGGAAGGCGTCGAAAAGGATTAAGCCAGGGTCGCGTTCAGTTGAGGTGCTGCATCGTGGAAGTGGGAACCTTCTGGCAGTCGAGCTCGTTACCCTCAATTCCGAGGGGGACAAAGAAATCCTTGCGGCTTTGCTCACTCTTCGGGTGGCGACAGAGCACTACGTTCATCCCATGGCTCCTCGTACGTGTGCAACTCCTCGCCGCGGGCGCAACTATGGGCAGAGGGGAAGCTCAGGAGGCAGGGGCAGTCATAGCCCATGACGCATTTCTCCTCTTGCCTGTGCTTCGCCCCCTTCAATTGGGTCGGAAGACTCCAGATACGCCATCAGCAATACTGTGCAGTCGGCGAAATTCAAATTCAGGCGAAGGACCAACAAACCCATTGTATCGGCTCTGGTCATAGTGATTTTTTCAGAAGAAGAAGAGGAGGAGGGAAGCTGGAAGCCGAAAACCGAGGAACAGACGCCTCCTTCCTCGGACAACTCAGCGCAGAGGAAGGATTTGGAAGACATTTCTTATAGCCCTTCATCTCAGAGCAGGCTCGAAGAAGACAACACCTTTTTGCACTCTGAGGAGCAGGCAGAGGTGTTAAAGGAAATTGGTAGTTTGAAGGGCAAAGAACCTATGGAAATTGCTCAGCCAACCACGGAAGTTCAGCCAGCAATGGAAGTTACCAAGAAGGCTTCACCTCAGACGCATGCCCTGGACAAGGAACCTGACAACTCCTTTGCTAATATCCTGTACCTCAAATTTCTGCCAGGAATCCTAAGGCTTGAAGATATCCCAGACGGAATGGAGGTTACATGGGAGCGAGATCCGGATAAAGAGGTTGAGCAAAGTCAGAAGAGTCTCAAGTAATGCTCGTCGTTCTGTGGGTAAGAACTTCGACTCCTGGTATAAGGAGTATATTTCTGTTTTGCTATGTCTATGCGTGTTTTGAACATGATATTATGGTTCGGCTTCATCCGTTGGGCGACAACGGCACCGCGTATCGGGGTTGGCAGCACTCACCAAAGTGCATGCACACAGCCTCTATCTTTTTTTGATATGTTTTTGCACTCCTGAAGAATTCCAAGTCTGTAATGATTTCTCTCTCTGCTTTGGAATTTCTTAATGTTGATGACTTTTGGTCTTATGTTACTTACAATTAGTGGAACAGGGTTTCTGTGAACAGTTTTGAAAGAGAGTTTCTCATTCGCTCTTAGAGGTTAAAACCTCTTGTAAATATTTTTCAGTTTCTTTAATATAATTAGTTTAGTCTTTGCCCAGAAAAAAAATAGGGATGTTTTATGCATGTTGGAGTATTTGTTGAAGTGTGCATGCAACATATAAGGAATTTGAATAGCATCATACATAGCCAAGAGAGAAAACGACAAACAGTGACATGGCTTGGTGTCGATGGAGATAGAGCTAATGTAGAGGAAATTGTACACAAACATGGTCTATTAAGAACCTTCTCTTGTATTTAGGGTTCCTATCTTTATCCATATAAAATGGAAGCTTCGGGATATCATCTGCTAAAGCTATAGGTAAAACTTATTGTGATGCATATATATTACATAATCATGTTGTCATTATTCTATATACTAGATGTATAGTGAAATTTAATTAGACATGTGCTTTTCAATATAGTTAGCATCCCAATATAGTGAATGTACACTAAATCTAGGAACACATAATCATACCTTCCTTATGTCAATTTTTTGGATTTCACAAATATTCTTCTCAGTTCATTTTCCTCCTATAAGAGGGATAAGAAAAGGGAAATGGTGTAGGATGTTTATTGAATCAATATTTATTATGGAACTAACATTATTTAATCTTTATTACAAGTTATATAAAACCATATTATTTGTAAATTTACATATTGGAGTCAATCTTAGATGTTTCTCCTATTGAGTTTCTACAAGTTGTACTAATTTATACCTTTTTTTAGTTTGACATTTTCTAGTTATCACTTCTATTATTTGAATTCTAAGGTTTCAAGTTTTTTTTGTTTAAATGGTATCCCCTCTCTCTCTCTCTCTCTCTCTCTCTATATATATATATATATATATATATATAATGCACCCAATTATATGGAGCCTTGTGTATGCGTGGGGATGGTGTTTGGCATTGTGAAGTTAGTTTTCTTTCTTGATCAAAGAGGATGAGGACATGTTGGTATTATTTGACCTTAATAGGATAATTTACTCTTTCAATATGTATTGAATACACAAAAATATATCAATCAATTAATCCATTATGATATTCCAAATTGTCAAAATCTAATGTTGGGTTTCATAGTTTGAACATAGACAATTAATGAATGATGTTTTTATTGATGTTTAATATTGTTTGTGGTTAAACTTCTATTTTATGAGAACTGACATTTTGTTCATAATTTCTCATTAATAATCTAGAAACAAATCATAATTCACCTCAATTTTCCAAGGTAAAATAATAGTTGTAAAGTAACATGTTTGACTTATAACAAGCGCATGGACATAGTAAAAATTATTATTAGCAAAGTTAAACTTAAAAAAATTTATGTTCTAATAGATATTCACAATTTATACATCAAAACCTTCTACGAGCATGCATTCAATGATTATAAGTGAATATAGATTATTGTGTTCATTGTTTTCCAATAAAATCTAATAGTTTTCTTTTGGAACTTTCTCTTACTTTATGTATAGCATAAAGAACCAAAAATAATGTTTTCTTAAATAATAAGGGACCTATATCACCTATTTAGAGTTTTTATATTATCAAGCCTTGATGTAGTTTTAAAAAATCCTCTTTCATTTTTTGCTAATTAGACATCATAGTACCATGATTTATTATATAATCCATGCTTACGCCTAGTTCAAAATTTTCCTTATAATGTTTCCTTGCTATTCAAAACCATTGAGTACATGGGACTTGATAAATTGTAAATCCAAGTGAAAGTCATCCTTTTGAAAAATATGGCTTTGTCTTGAAGTAAAATTAATGAGGCTTGCAAAGGCAAACAAGTTAGCTACCTGTACAACAAACAATTCGTCTTCTTTTTATTTCATTTTCTTTTAAGTTTTTTTTTTTGTTTTTTCTCAGACATTATGATATTTCATATTTTAATATAACAATAATTAGTTTGCAAGACAATTAAAGGTAGTAGGTTTTCTTTAAGTAGTATCTTCTCATGTGTATTATAAGATTTCAATATTTTAAAGTAACAATGATTAGTTTAGAAGCAAAATAGAAATTATAAAAATTTGTTAAAAGTTTTGAGATTAAAAATGTTAATTATACAGCTTGCTTTGTATGCCATCTCAATAAAAGAAGTACATTGCTTTGTATGTCACCTCAATAAAAGAGGTAAACTAGTAATGAACAAATTTATAACTTATAATAATGCTCAATTTCTATAATATTATTTACCCTTCTAAACTTATATTTGGTAATTAATATGCATCCAAAAGGTGGTTCGGGAGAAAATCTCTCCAATGGATCTTGGGGTATGCCTTTTCCATACAAGGTTTCGCTCGTTCACTTCAAAATGTATGAAGTATGCATACATTTATTTTCACATTTAATAAATTCATTTCTTCGCACCTGGTCAATTTTGGAAGTTCTTTCTGAACATAATTAAAGAGAACAAATTGGCTCATAAATTGATATTTATTATTTGGAAGTTAGTGAGCGTTTATTGTAGGAATTGATAGGAATTAGTTGGAAGTTTCTTAAAGATTTACACATTTTTAAAAAGATATTGGGAGGAAAGTTTTAATAATCCAGCATTAACCCATCGTTTAAGTATCTTATTATGACCATACAATTTGAAACGTTATTTCTATATATCCACCAATTTATGGATCCTCTGTTAATTTTACCATAAATACTAATAACTTAGATAACCATATTAAACATAGAAATCATGCTATTCAGAGAAACAGGTTCATGTTTCTGGTTGTTAAAGTACTTTTCTTTTCTTGTAATCCGCAGGGTAAAGGATGATGCCTTTTGAAGTATAATGACTTTTGAAGTCTAATGACTTGAAGTTGTAGATTAAACCGTTGCAAGCTTAAATTTCAAAATCACCCTGACAAATATGAAACACATTACAATTCATACATGACCCGTTTGTTCTTCATCTATACAACCATCTTATTTTGGAATGCACTCCTTTTATTTTTATATTGCAAATATGAAGGAAAGTGATTTTTTTCGGTTTATTCATAATTTTAATCGAAATCTTGAAAATTTAAATAAATTTTAAAATCTCTAAAAAAAATGATTTCACGATATACCTATCTTAAACAATGACAATACTTTACTGATACCTAAAATTTTAAGAAGAAATCTACCTCATTTTCCAATATTTCTCCTTAACAGAATACATTATTCTTCAACATTTTGCTATATGATTCATTTTCGAGTGAATAAATGTGTTGATTATTGTTTGTGACTCAGATTTGCATAGTTAATATTTTCATGTACACTTTCAGCATTATAAATGTTACACCTTTTGCTATATGATACATTTTCCAGTGAATAGATGTGTTGATTATGGTCTGTGACTCAGATTTACGTGATTAATGATACTGAAGAGTATTTTCTTGTCCACTTTCAGCATTATAAATGTTACACCTTTTGCTATATGATACATTCTCCAGTGAATAGATGTGTAGATTATGGTTCGTGACTCAGATTTCTATGATTAATCATACTGAAGAATATTTTAGTTTCCACTTTCAGCATTAAATGTTCAAAATTAAAACATGGTGACAGCAAAGTCCCGTATGTTGTTCCGTGTAGGCATCTATATCCGGTTAATCTGAACTTGAGAAAAAACTAGCATTTAAATAATTAAATTTTAAATATATACTTGATTTGCCTTAGAGTTTGGATAGATTATTTTTTATACAAAGATTTTTCACAATTTTATGTAGAAGGTATTTTTAAGGATATGGCAATTGTCTGTCAATTGTTCTGGAACCTAGACCTATCATAGCTGATTGTTATTAGTCCCTGCCCTCCGGGCCTGGCAGGGACTATAGTAATCGGTTTTGGCCGGTTACTATTAGTTCTACACGCGAATCCATAAAAAACCATATTCATTAATCTAAGTTTCAACTTTATATTTCATAAATCACTTTTTTTAAACCAATACGAAATCTCTACAGCTATTTGGACCACTAAGAATTTTCACCATCTTATTTGGCCTCATATCGAGGCCAGGGTCTTGCCAAACTTAGGATAAATCTTGATTTAAGATATGGATTCAATCAAGTTTTTGAACATGGGAACTAATGCTAGCATTCCATTAGCATTAATTCGCTAACATTAAATGTTGACGTGAGATATCAGTGAACTTTATAAGTTTCGCAAGTGTGCATGCATGTTGAGGTGCCCATCGTTGAAGTTGGCAGCTGGATATGTGCTGTCGAGCATAGGGGCGGTGATCGCTTATTCATAAGAGCCGACCTGCGTGGGAGTCTGCCATGCTCCGTTGATCTGTTGCTCTTTGTAAAGGACTCCCCGAGGTTTTCATGCGACGACAGGGAAATTTCCAGGCCATCTACAATCGAGCGGAAAGATGCAGCTCAGGTAACACATAAGAATTTTGTTGTTTCTGTTTTTCCTGCTCCACTTTCTCTGCTGACTAGCTTTTCCCCTCCATGACCATGGCCCTGTATGTAAACAATTAGACATTATGTAAGAGTGGCCTCCCTGTATGTCTGTCAATAAGATGTTGTTCCATTAGACCAGAATAGCTTTAGGTAGTTCTAAGCAATTTCTTAACTTGCTTGAAATGAATTAAAAATACAATCTCAAAGCATCATAGTAAGCAGGCCCCTTACATAAATTTTATCAAGATCAAATCTAGCATACAAATTTTGTAGAACCCCTGGCTATTCAAGGGCGGAGTCGTATTTGTGCTTGAGATCATGTTTGGTATAATCTGAATTCCTGAGAATAGTTATCGTTATCAGCGATAACCGTTGCATTGAGAAACAATAGGTACTTCACAGTTTCAATGAAACAGTGAAAGCAATTTCATGGATGAACTTCATTCATTCTAATACAACAAAAACGATATGTAAATTCCACTATTTTTCCATCATTTATTTGAATTGAGAACAACGCAGAAATGGCAGCCATTTCGAATTGAGAACAGCGCAGAAATGGCAGCCATTAAAATACGGAATGTTCAGGCACATACAGTCGGTGTGGATGTGCATTTACGGAATATCACGCTTCAGAGAGATTCCACTGAAAATGGCACTACAAATTTTTTTCGAGCTATTCAATCGCTGCAGTATATACTTCCTTTCATCATACTAACATTCCATTATTCATAAAAAGTTTGTCATTCGTTCTAGTATTTCAATTTTGCTATTTATATCTTTTCTTCATCAACAAAATTTTTAATTTATTTTGTATTCATATTTCCAGATTTATGGTAATCAGAATGCAACCGTTTTGAGAGAGATATGAATAGCAAGATCTTATTTATAGCATCCAGCAGCAGGGAAAGATAGCAAGATCCTTACTTGTAATCTGCTTCACATTAATTTCAGCAAAAATGGCTCCCTTGAACTTCTTCACAGCAGAGGTCACGGGTTCGAGTTTGGACGCGAACGGTTCATGACCGAAGACTAGTCATCCCAGGCCTACACAGTTAATGAATTAACTTGTAAAAAGAACTCATATGATGAACCTGGGAATGGGTTTACTATAAGTTACCTGCAACACCGAGTGTGGAGACGAAAGCGGTGGTGATGGTCTTCCTGGGGATGCGAGGCGGCCATGAAAACTTCACCCTGCCCAACCGATCCTTGAAGCTGACTTCTTCCCTCATATTTAAACGATCGCGATCACGAACTCTTTTGCAGACTCTTTGCAACCAATTCCTCCGAGATCAGGCCTGTTGTAAGCATCAAGTTGTTTTCGAATGGCATTAGCTACGCGTGATCGACTGCTAAACAGCGATGCCTGGTTTCCTCCGCCACGTTTCGCTCATGCACATCATAAATGGTCATACTGTATATGAATGCAAAAACATCCCATCAATTTTTTGCTATACATATTTTCTACCAAATTCTGAAAACATACATTCGATCATCTAAAACGACAGATGACGGTTAGAAATTTTTTATTGCAATCTATGACGGTGAGATAATTTTTATTGCAATCTACGCCGCGGGCATGTGTATGACAACCTTTTTAAAGTAATAAACATAAACCTTTAAGTAAATCAAACCAAAAAATTCAACTGTAATTTTTATACTTGAAAATTAAGGCGGTGGGTCAGCCCTAAGTAATTTTAATTTTAACAGTATTATATTCCAAAACTAAAGTTGGGCAAGCCCCACATAAATAAAGCACATAAGTAATTAAAATAATTTAAAATAAAACATCATTAAATTCCCAAAATGTACATATTTCACCAAAAACATCATTATGATGAAACCTAAAAATGAAACTAGAGTACATTGCGTTGCAGACTTGATTATTTTCAAAATAAAAGGCAGTATGTACGTTTTCATGTTGAAGTTGTTTGTGAAGACCACAAAAGCTCAGTGTGGGCCGCTGGTGAACTTCCGTCTACCATTATCGAAGACTTTGCACATTCACTTTAGATTTAATGAGCTATTTAATGCACAAATCCACGAACAGGACACTCACGAAATGCAATCCTCCACTTCAATCCTCACTCTCATGGACTTATACACCAATGTTGACTTTGTTACAGATTTTCAGGATGCCGAAGAAACCTGCCAGCAATGGCGAATATGCAGTTAGCTCCTCTGTCGACTGAACCTCACCTGTTCGCGGCCGCTGCAGAGCATAGAGGACACTGCAACAAAAACACTTTCTTGGCCAACAGGTACAACACGGAGACGATGAGCCACAGCAAGCCTCATTAATTTCAATCTGTTTCTAGCTGCAGAGCATAGAGGACACTGCAACAAAAACACTTAATCTTAGCCGCTGTCATGTGGTTTGTGGAGGTATGCAGTATTGCATGTCAAACGACCTGGTTTAAGCTCAAATAAACAACATTTAGCATGATAGCTTACCCGAACTGAGTAAAAGGACTTGAATAAACTTATTGTCTCCATTTTCTTTACAGATTTTCAGGATGCCGAAGAAACCTGCCAGCAATGGCGAATATGCAGTTAGCTCCTCTGTCAACTGAACCTCAAAGGCTCGATTAACCAGCAGCAGGCGGGCTATAGCGCTCTTCACCAGTTCTCCGGACGGGCACGTGTAATGCATGCAAGTGGTTTGTTTGAATGACCCCCACGGACTGTATTTTATTTGCTAAAGAACACACCGAGTTGCGTATGTTTAGTTTATTTTATTTTGTGTTTAGTCAACAACCATTCGGGTGCTTCTAAGTGCTTCTTAACTCTTATAAATTATATTAATCTGTTTATCATTTATCATAAATTAGTTTCGTTGGAACGTGGTCTTATCGTATATAAGTTTCATGCTTTGCTTTTTTAAATGATGTCGAAATCATTCATAGTTTTTGCTGAGTAACCGAAATGAATCAAAAGTTTCAAATACAGAGATACCTCATCTGTCAGTTTGGTCGATTTGAAGTTTTGTTTTCTACATGTTGCTTTCCTTTTCCCTTTCTAATAAAATTTATCGTTCAAAAAACTGCACTAAAATGCATACAACATGAAAATCATTGAAAAACTCGAAGTCCAACTCGCTAGATTAGTGAATTTGTAGCTCGAAGTTTGATAATTTTAAAGTTTCACTTTACAACTGGACGATTTAAAACCAATTCTTTAGGATTATTTAAACCTAATTTAAGATATAGAATTATTATTTTCACTTCAGAGCAGGACGACTGGGACAAGCACGAGAGAAACATACAAAAACCAATCAGTTTCACGTTCGACTGCAACTGACAATTTTCACTTTTCTGTGTCTTCTTTTGTAATCCCCAGGCGTGTGCATCTTCCTACCGATAGCCGTAGTCAAAGGACCAGTAAACTTACTATGCAATTCTTAGCCATTGCGCAGAAGTGTAAGGATTGCTTGGAGACGAGTGAAACTTGTCTGGCAGCATTGTTACGACCGTTCTCACGCAGCAATTTAATTATTTCATTTACTCAGTGTGATAATGTTTGCCCGAGCGAAGATGACAATATCCAAATCCAAATGCTCGTTGAATCAAACCCCTCTCCTGACCTCTATGTCAGGTTTTCCAACCTAATATAGCCTGGCCCGAAGAGTTCTAGCGAGCTACCTTGACAGAAAATCAACTATGAACAAGGTTATCAGTTCAAGATCTTGCCAGTTTACCAGATTTGTCAATGTTAGAAGTTTATTTTAATGTTGAGCTGAGAAAAATTCAGATCAGTTCTGCATTCGAAATATCGTGCCATGTTCTGGCCTTCATTGACAAAGAAACAATGCGTGCAATTTCTCGTCTACGTCCGGTCTCAAGTTCAACGAATAACCCTTGTTTATTTAATTCCATGCAATACAACAAGACGCAATCATTCTTTTCATGTGATTCTAATCTAACAATTGTTTTTCTCGTCTAGTAATCGATATTCAAATCAGTCAAAGTTGAGCAGTTATTAACAGTAGACCATAGGAGCCCACTGCCCCCCAATCCATCTCCATCTTGACTGAGCTCATGGATTTTCCTTCCGTTTCACATGGGCATCCGCTATCACAAATATAAATCCCAAGCTGCAGGGGAAGGAGGTGGTGCAGCTAGCCGGCTTAGGGCAGGGACTAGCTGCCCCACAGCCCCTTAATTCCATGCAATACAACAAGACACAATCATTCTTTTCATGTGATTCTAATCTGACAATTGTTTTTCTCGTCTAGTAATCGATATTCAAATCAGTCAAAGTTGAGCAGTTATTAACAGTAGACCATAGGAGCCCACTGCCCCCCAGTCCATCTCCATCTTGACTGAGCTCATGGATTTTCCTTCCGTTTCACATGGGCATCCGCTATCACAAATTGTTATAAATCCCAAGCTGCAGGGGAAGGAGGTGGCGCAGCTAGCCGGCTTAGGGCAGGGACTAGCTGCCCCGCAACCCCTCTTGTTCACTATTAATTTTAAAATTATAATTTTGAAAATATATTTTAACCTTGCATCATTATCAAAGAATAAGTCACGTGTAATAATTATATATTTCTGAGATCGCTTTTATTTTTACAAATATATTTATTTAATTTATTTATATATATATATATATATATATATATTATATATATATTTTTTTATTAATATAAAATTTTTTTAAATAATATATCAAGATTTATAATAATTATGTATTCAAGATTTTCTAGAGAAATCACATAGAAAACTAAGGGTCAAAAGCCTTTAGAACCTCTATCTAGGTCAATCATGAGGATAAGGATGAGGAGCAAGATCATGAAAAGACCAATAATTTATACCAAAGATGCACCCTTAAATTCCCCGCTAGAAGAAAAAGAAATAAAAATAAAAATCTCTCTTAATGGATAAAAAACTATTTATTTATTAGTTATATTAGGATTTATTTTTAATTTGTTTAATTTCTATTTTCAAAATTCAGAAATTATTATAAACTCTAACTATTTCTAATATATTATTATATAGATTTTTAGATTCAAATGTCTTATCAATTCAAATTATTTATTAAAAGTTATACTATCTAATAAGAATGGAAATTTTTATAATACTAGTATTATTAATAAAAGCCAATAAAATTATATCTATCTAATAAGAAAGGAAAACTATATCATAATAATATAGTTAATAAAAACCAATAAATACAATAATAAAACAAAATTCGAAATAAAATCAAAAGAAATAAAAGAAAAGAGATCCTAAAACTAAACACACATCAACCATGAAAGGAGAAGGAAACAAAGGAGGGGAGAAAAAACCAAGGTGTTAAGAACAAAGATAAGGGACCCACAAGATGCTTAACTTCCATCCATCATCCCTATTAAGAGTCTTACTTCTCTTTTCAATCTTTATGGCTTCTCTTAATTTTCAAAGATGGAAACAATCAACCCTCATGGAAACCTTAGAATCCTCCAAGAAAATATGGTGTTTCGTTAATTTAGCATGTTCTATTAGAGCAGAGGAGTGAGTCCTATAGTGCCCAAGGTCTGTTGCATGCTCCTTAATCCTCTAGTTTCACAAGAACATGGAATTAAATAAACACCCTTCATGCTTTTGTGATCAATAGGGTCTTTGACGGATCTTAAAGAGCCACAAATGGTTTTTAAAGGTCTAAAGGTAGAGCCAATCTTTTGTTTCCTCACAATTCTAACAATCTTGTCATTCATCATTTGGATAAAGGGAAGCTCAACACGAGAGGCCACTTCAACCTATTTCTATATTTTGTTATATAATTTTTAAAATTCAAACATCTTACCAATTCAAATGATTTATTAAAAGTTATGTCTATCTAATAAGAATGAAATTTTTTATAATACTAATATTATTAATAAAACCCAATAAAATTATATATATCTAATAAGAAAGGAAAATTGTATCATAATAATATAATTAATAAAAACCAATAAATACAATAATAAAACAAAATTCAAAATAAAATCAAAACAAGTAAAAGAAAAGAGATCCCAAAAACGAAAACACACCAAACATGAAAGGAGAAGGAAACGAAGGAAGGAAGAAAAAATGAGGGTGTTAAGAATAAAGAGAAGGGACCCACAAGCTACTTAACTTCCATCCATCGTCCCTATTAAGAGTCTTACTTATGTTTTCAAACTCGATGGCTTCCCTTAATTTTCAGAGATGGAAATGATCAACCCTTGTGACGACCTTAGAATCCTCTAAGCAAATATGTTGTTTCATTAATTCAGCATGTTCGGCTAGACCATAGGAGTGAGTCCTATAGTGCCTAAGGTCTGTTGCATGCTCTTGAATCCTCTGAGAAATGGAACGATGGTTCCACAAGAACAAGGAACTAAATAAACATCCTTCATGCTTTCGGGATCAATAGGGTCTTTGATGGATCGTAAAGAGCCACAAATGGTTTTTAAAGGGGAGCACATACTTGAGCATCTGACATTGAAGTTGCTTGGGGACAAGGAACATTTGGGAGGGCAGGAATGTCATGTCCCTTCTTAAATTTATTTGGAGCAAGATTAGTTACAACATTTTGGGGCCAGTTGTGGATATAGTGGGGCCCATTCGATTTTGTTAGGAGATTAGAGTTAGGAAAAGTTATTTTTGTTATGGTTAAGCTCCACTTGGGGGCCACCCACACTAGGGAAATACACACTCTCTACTTTGAATTTCATGGAGGGGAAAATTCAATGGTTAACAGAGGGCCCAAGATGGAGGGAAAATTGGAGGGAAAAGTGCTCCACGAAATCTATATAAGGAAGGAAACTCTCCTCATTTCATCATCTTTTGGCATATCATTTTCTCTTTGGTTGCTCGAGCTACTTAGCCGAGTAACTTGTTGTTCAAGAAGAGTTCTTCAAGCGAAGAGCTTAGCCTTTCTTCGGGGGACGTCGAGTGCCACCCTAGGAAGGTTATTCTTCATTATTCTAGAGGAGGATTTCAATATGGTTTCTAGTAGTTGCATTCATCTCCAGGTGGTGCGTATTGCCAGAGGACACAATGAAGAGGAGGTCAAGTTTTCTTGTGGTGTCTTGCAGTGCAGTTTGGTTGGGATATTTTCTAGAGAGGAGGCATAAGAGGTTTTATGTCATTTTGGAGAGTTTGGAAGTTGGAGAAGATTTCTTCTTGGCAATGTGACTTTCGTACTTCTTGGGCGAGTGTAAAGGTAACATTTAGTGGACACATGGGAGGTCAAGCATCAGTGTTTAAGGCTGAACTTTGTCGGGGGAGATAAGGGAAGCATTTGTGGAGGTGATTACTACATTTCTAGAGCTTGGGAGGAGGTTTTTGCTTGTATTCCTTGTTGGCCATATTCTTGAGCAGTTTGGAGGACATATGGCATATTGGAGGCCGAATTTGGGAGGTTGGATTTAGACCAAACCCTTTCTAATATTTTGTGGGTTTTGTTCAATGAGCTTGGGGCTGATTTTGTAGCATTTTTGAAGCAGCAGAAGTGAAGTTTCTTATAGTTCCTTCTAGTGAGCAGTATAGTTTTCCGAGAAGCACTGAGCATTAGAGGAACAGTCATTTCCTAGTACTTCATATCATTGTCTCATCGTGTGGGTTATGTCACACTTGCCATTGAAGCAAGCCCATGTGTATTCCTACATACTATTTTACTTGCTCTATTGATTAATAAAATAGCTTAGTTGGTTCTACTTTTGGATTTTTTGTGAGCATTTACTGACTGTTGAATATTTTTGTGTATAAACCATTTTTTCTTTGCATATCACTGTTTATTTGAGTTTGGAACATTACACCATCCTATGGAATTTATTTATTAAAAATTGTACGAGCATGTATTGTGCTAGAGCCCATGTTACCCCATGGTTTTGGGACAAAGGAACAAGGTTTCTCAAGGGTATGGGCTATTGTTACAGCCCCTTACAAATAAATTATTTTACAAAGAAGGGAAAAAATAACATTACATACTATGAAAAGTTCCTTATAATATTTTTCACACAAGGTTTCCACTGAAAACTCCAAGCTTCATTGTTTCACAGAAAAGTGAACATACCCTTTAATTCATATCCATTTTTAGTGAATAATATGAAAAAACAAGTATTTTCTGATTTATTGTTTCACTAAGAGATTTGCATCTAGATGTAAAAATAGGGATGTTTTATGCATGTTGGAATATTTGTTGAAGTGTGCATGTAACATAAGGAGTTTGAATAGCATCATAGATAATCAAGAGACAAAATGAAAAATAATGATGTGGCTTGGTGTTGAGTGGAATGGAGCTAATGTAGAAGACATTGTAAACAAATATTGTCTATTAAGAACCTCCTCTTGTATTTAGGGTTCCTATCATTATCCATATAAAATGGAAACTTTGGGATATCATCTCCTAAAGCTATAGGTAAAACGTATTGTGATGCATATATATTACATAACCTTGGCATCATTATTCTATTTACTAGATGTACAATGAAATTTAATTAGAGAGGTGTTTTCAAATATAGTTAGCATCCCAATATAGTGAATGCACACCAAATATAGGAAGACATAATCATACCTTACTTACATCATTTTTTTGGATTTCACAAATACTCTTCTTAGTTCATTTTCCTCCTATAAGAGGAATAAGGAAAGGTAAATGGTGTAGGATGTTTATTGAATCAATATTTATTATAGAACTAACATAATTTAATATCTATTACAAGTTATATAAAACCATATTATTTGTAAAGTTACATATTGGAGTCAATCTTAGATGTTGCTCCTATTGTGTCTCTATAAGTTGTACACATTTATACTTTTTTTTAGTTGACATTTTCTAGTTATCACTTCTATTATTCAAATTCTAAGATTTCAAACTTTTTTTTTTTGTTTAAATGGTATACTTCATATTATATATAATGCACCCAATTATATTGAGCCTTGTGTATGCCTTGGGATGGTGTTTGGCATTGTGAAGTTCGTTTTCTTTCTTGATGAAAGAGGATCAACATATGTTTGATGGACCATGTTGGTATTAGTTGACCTCAATAGGATACTTTACCCTTTCAGTATGTATTGAATACAAAAAAATATATCCATCAATTAATCCATCATGATATGCCAAAATGTCAAAATGTAATGTTGAGTTTCATAGTTTGAACATAGACAATTGCTCAATAATGGTATTATTGATGTTTAATCTTTTTTGTGGTTAAACTTGTATTTTATGAGAACTTACATTTTGTTCATAATTGCTCATTAATAATCCAAAAACAAGTCATAATTCACCTCGATTTTCCAAGGTAAAATAATAGTTGCAAAGTAACATGTTTGTCTTATGGCAAGTGCATGGGCATCGTAAAAAGTATTATTGGCAAAATCAAACTTAACAACATGTATATTCTAAGGGATTTCAATATTTATACATCAAAACCTTCTACAAACATGCATTCAATGATTATAAGTGAGTACAACTTATGGTGTTCATTTTTCTCCAATTAAAACTAATAGTTTTCTATTGGAGCTTTCTCTTACTTTATGTACAACATAAAGAATAAAAGATAATGCTTTCTTAAATAATAAGGTATCTACATCACCTATTTAGAGTTTATATACTTATCAAGCTTTGATGTACTCTTAAAAAATTATCTTTCATTTTTTACTAATTAAACATCATAATACCATGATTTATTATGTAATCAAAAATCACAACTAACTCAAATTTTTCCATATAATGTCCAATGAATTGAGACATATAATGTTGGGATTTGGAATTTCTTTGATATAGAGTGGTTAGTCTTTCTCAATAGCTAATGAATCATGGCCTAACCTTTTGTTTGCTTCCTTTCGCCAAAAATAAGCTATAAATTCCAGTAACCTACTATTCAATCTCTTTCAGCATGTGAAAACGCATTAGATTATCAGGAGAATCGATTGAGGGAGAAGAGAATGACGGTTCAGTTGGTAGTGGAACAAAATTCAACACCGAACTGTATTGAAAGTTAAGTTTCAGCAGCAAATACCACCCACTAATGTTAGGTGACTCACTGTTCCAAACTTGAAGCATTTTTGTCGCAAAAGTCGGAGAATTACCTTATTCCTCCCTTTGATGCAAGTTGTAAATTAACCGTTGCAAGCTTGCCAAGCCACAAGGCAGGGCAGGCTTACATTTCAAAATAGCCCTAACAAATATGACACGCATTACAATTCATCTGCACATGACTCATCTCTTCTTCATTTATACAGCCATCCTACTTGGCAATGCACTCCTTTTTCGATTTATTCCTAATTTTAATCGAAATTTTGAAAACTTTAATAATTTTTAAAATCTCTAAAAAAAAATTAAATTATTTCCCGATATAACAATCTTAAACCATGACAATACTTTACTGATTCCTTAAATTTTTAGAAGAAATCTACTTGATTTTCCAATATTTGTTCTTAACACAATACATTATTCTTCCACCTTTTGCTATATGATTCATTTTCCACTGAATAAATGTGTTGATTATGGTTCCTGATTCATGTTTCACTATTAATGATACCGAAAGATACTTTTTTAACTATGTTTTTCAGAAAAAATTACCGTGGCTTTTATATATATTTAAAAGTCCACTATATGTATTAGTGAGAATAATAAGGTCCGCTATATGTATTAGTGAGAATAATAATATAGTACATGTATCAAAGAAAATATATCAGAAAACATAGAGTGACCAAATAAGCAAAGTTATTTAAAAAACTAAATATATGATAAAAATGGCAATGTTTGTATTAAAATAAAACCCACTAGTCAGCTCTACGAAAGATAGTTTGAACCTGGAGAGCTTGGCTCTGCAGAATGCTCTACATTGTTCATCAACATTACACATTAGATAAAATACATGGTTTTAGGGAAGAAAAGTTAGAACAACATGTTAAGAAATAGAAACTAATTCTTATACTGAGGCTACATGAATCAACTCTACCTATTCTAGGATATTCTCCATTATCTTCAACACTCCCCCTTAATGGAGAATGGGTTCACATATATGCCTAACATCTCCCTAAATATTTGAAACTTAACTTTTCCAAGAGGCCTAGTGAAAATGTCCGCAACATTATCACATGTATTACAATATTCTAGATGAATTTCTTTAGATTGCACTTTCTCCCTAACAAAGTGAAACTGAGTATCAATATGTTTAGTGTTTTTATGAAACATTTGATTGTTGGCCAACTTGATTTAACTTTGATTGTCGCATTTGATTGTTGTTGCCACTGTCTGTTCTTCCCCAACATCCTGGAGAAGTCTCCGCAACCAATGCCTCATACGTTGCTGCACAAATGGCTTGATACTCTGCTTCTGTTAAGGACAAGGACACTGTGTTCTGCTTCTTGCTGCTCCAAGTGATCTCCTCGAATCCAAGACTGAATGCATAACCTGTTATAGATCTGCGGTCATCTACATTTCCTACCCAATCTGAATCTGCAAATCCTCCAAATCTAACATCAGAAGAGTTAGTGTAAATAATTCCATAATCTACAGTAGCTTGTAGATGCCTCAAAACATTCTTCATTGCATTCCAATGGCTTTCAAGTGGCTTAGACATAAATTGGCTTAACATGCTGACTGCATAAGCCAAATCAGGGCTAGTGGTGGTTAGGTAGATTAAACTCTCAACCAGTTGTCTGTAAAGTATTGCATCCACTGCTTTTGAGTCTTTTCAGTCATCTTCACATTGCAATTTGATGTTCTGCTACAATGGTACCGATGTCGGCTTACACTCATCCATTCCCAATTTTTCCAACATGCCTTTGACATACTTTTCTTGAGACAGAAATATTTGACCTGAATCTCTCCAGATCTTGAGACCTAAACAATATCTGAGTTCACCGAGATGCTTCATCTCAAACATCTATGACATATGCTGCTTGATTTCATCAATTAGATATATAACATCACCTGTAATTATCAAATCATCTACATATAATGAAATCAACACTACACGCCCTTGTCCATCTTTCATGGTGTAAAGATTAGGGTCATTCTTGCTTCTATTGTAGCCAGCTTGTAGAAAAAATGAATCACTTTTCTCATACCATGACCTGGTAGCTTGTTTTAGTCCATAGAGTGTTTTCTTCAACCTACAAACTAAATATTCTTTTCCCTTCTGGACAAACCCTTCCGGTTGCTCTAAATAAACCTCTTCTTTCAGTTCTCCATTGAGAAATGCACACTTTACATCTAGTTGGTGCATCATCCAATGTTTCTTGATAGCTAAGGCAATTAACATTCTGATGGTGTTCAATTTAGCTACAGGGACAAAGGTTACTTCATAATCTATCCCTTATTTTTGTGTATACCCCTTTGCAACTGACTTAGCTTTCAGTTTTACTATAGTTCCATCTGCATTGATTTTCAGTTAATATAACCATTTGCAACCTATAACATATTTTACTCTAGGGAGTTCTACCAATTTCCAAGTGTTGTTTCTAATTATTGAATCATATTCCTGTTCCATTGCTATTTTCCATTTATTACTTTCATTTTCTTCTTTATAATTGGAAGGTTCAAATACGTTCATCATACTAGTTATAAAAGCATTTTCCCTATATCTTACAGGCATTTGAGCTTTCCTACCTGATCTCCTGAGTGTTGGGGTGGTGGATTCAACCCTTATTTCTTCTTGCTACTGTTGTTGCTGCTGTTGTTGTTGTTGCTGTTGTTGTTGTTGTTGTTGTTGTCATTGTTGTTGTTCATCCTCTGCCTTTGTTTGTTGTTGATCCTGATTGTTCTCTGCATCCTCTTGTTCAAAGTACGGAATGTCCCATCCATCATAGTGCTCATCAGTTTCTTCACTATTCCACTTCTGGAATTTAACATCTCTACTAATAAAGATCTTGTGAGTAGAGGGATTAAATAATATGCATGCTTTATATGATGAACAATACCCTATAAAAGTGCATCGGATGGCTTTTGAGTCTAATTTCTTTCTATCTTCCTTGGCTATGTGGGCAAATGTTTTACATCCAAATATTCTTAAATTTTTTATTGTAGGTTTGTATCCATATAAAGCTTCAAAAGAAGTTTTAAATTCAAGGCTTCTTTTAGGACTCCAATTTTTTAAATAGGCCGTGGTACTCACTGCTTCAGCCCAAAAACCATTTGAAAGATTCATACCTTTTAGCATACTTCTCGCCCATTCCACCAGAGTTTTGTTCTTCCTTTCTGTTACTCCATTCTACTGTGGAGTGTGGGGTACTGTAAACTGCTGCAAAATTCCATGATCTTTACAATATCTAATGAGTTCATCTTTCTTGTATTCTCCCCCTTGATCAGAATGAAGAATTTTTATCTATTTCTGTGTTTGCCTTTCAATCATATTTCTAAACTGCTTAAAGTATTCGAATGTATGACTCTTCTTACTTAAGAAATACACCAAATAAAACTTCATACAGTCATCAATAAACAATATGAAATATACTGCACCTCCTAATGATTTTGTCTGCATGGGACCACAAAGGTCTGTGTGCACTAACTCCAGTATGTCCCTCTGTTTCTTTTCTACTCTAAAAGAGAATTCTTCTCTATGCATTTTTCCTAAAGTACAAGCATCGCAATCATTAAGTACTTGCTTTAGCATAGGAATCTTTTACCATTTCTTTCCTCCGCTGTAACAACAAATCATTGTAATTGATGTAGCTGAATCTTTGGTGCCAAAGCTCTTCTACAGTCAGACTCGCTGCTGTCAATGCTCAAAATGGTGCAGGTCTCACATCCAACTTGTATAGTCCTCCTATTCGGATCCCTGTAGAAATTGTCTTCATTCCATCTAGCGGATCCTTAATGTCACAGTTAGATTTTAAAAATTCAACTTTCAAATCTTGATCTGTAAATATTGATATAAAAATCAAGTTCTTTGTTATGCGAGGCACATACATTACATTGTAAATTTGTTTAATATTACCATCAAGTAGAATGACAAACTTTTCCACATCGTTTGATTTGATGACTTATGTCATCTCCTAGGTAAATTTGTGCGCCTTCGTTGATCTCTTTAAAATCCTCCAACCAGTGCTTGTTCCTTGTCATGTGCATTGACGCTCTTCAATCTACATACCAGATGTCTGCATCAACATTTTTATCATGATCTGCCACGAACAACCTTAAATTATACACCTTATCACTATTTTCGAGATGACCTGCATGTCTCTTTGACTTCTGTTGTTCTTCATGATACTTCTTTTTCCTACATTCCCTAGCAATATGACCCAATTTTTTGCAATAAAAACATTTTGTTTCAGAGTAGTTTTTATTCGGATGCATACCTTGGGTCAGATTTGGTCGTTTATGTGAACTTGCTCCGTTTTGCTGTTATGGACCTCCTTTCCCCTTATAGAAATCATTCCTCGCCACCAATGCAAGATCGACACTCTGGGGCTTCAAAGTCGATCTCCTCTCTTCTTCCTGGATTAGTATACCTGTCAGCTCTTCAAAATGCAGGATCTTTTCTATGGAACTTATCCTTGTGATGAACATCTGATAATCGTCAGTGACACCATTCATTGTAATGGTCACAAGATCTGTATCGTCCTTTGTATGACCAACATCTGATAATCTGGTTTTCAGATCCTTGATTCTTGCTACGAATGAAGTAATCATTTCATTATCATGGATAGAATCTTACCCTTAAGGAACAAAATACGATTTGAATTTCTCATCTCGTATAATTCCTTTAGAATTCCGCAGATCTTGTTAGCCGACTTACCTTCTCTAACATGCGGTATAATACAGTCTTTCACTGGCATCTTTAACATTGTCCTTGCTTTGCTTTCTCGTTTCTCCCAATCTGGGACCAATGTTGATCCAGTCGCCGGCCTCGGCTCATCCCCTTTCACAATCTACTAAGCACTCTGCGCTTCTAACAGAGTCTGCATCTTAAACTTCCAATTTGCATAATTGGAACCATCGAGTTTGTTATGCTCGTTCATGCATGCTTCAAATATGTTGTTATTCATGTTGGCAATTTAGAAAAAAATCGACAGGTAAAAGTTGTTAAATTTACCCCAGATCTGTGACAAAGATAGATTACTATTGTTTGATCTCACAACACATGCACAGATCACTGTGGCTTTCTTCTTAGCCTCCAGACAACCTCCTATTGTTAGCTACAACGTTCTTCTTGGCTTCCCCACTCAGTTTCTCTGATAGCTACAACCTTGTTCTTGACTCCCTCGGCAATTTATTTGATTTACACGATCGTCGTAGATATATGCCCAATATCAGAGACCGTCATAGAAATACACGAATTTTCTAAGACTAGTCGCAGATATACGTCCAATATCCGAGACAGTCGCAGAAATACACCAATTTTCTGTGACCGTCACAGAAATACACCAATTTTCCGTGACCATCGCAGTTGTACACTAAAAATCTACGATGATCGAAAAATAAAAATTTTGAGAAGTGTAATAGTGTTATCGTCATCGCTATCCACTCAAAACCTGCGACGATTTTGGTTCAAAGAACCACCCACCACCCAGTGTGCAGGTTCCTCAGCCCTGATGCCGAGTCCTATACCATGATAAAAATGGCAATGTTTGTATTAAAATAAGACCCATTGGTCAGCTCTACGAAAGAGAGTCTGAAGAGAGTGGCTTCGCAAAACGCTCTACATTGTTTATCAATATTACACATTAAATAAAATACATGGTTTTAGGAAAATTAGAACATCATCCTAAGAAATAGAAACTAATTCCTATCGTGATCTACGTAAACCAACTCTACGTATTCTAGGGTATTCTCCATTATCTTCAACAATATAACATATCCAAAATATATAAAAAAACACACAAAATAACAAAATAAAGAAAACTACTATTAAAAAAATTAAAAATAAAATAAATCTAAATATACATACAAATTAATTAGTCCTCGATACACCGATCCAAAAAGCAAAAATAGAACAAAGTTAAAAAACTGAACTATCTCTCTGCCCATCATAATGTCGCTCAAGCTAGGAAAGATCTGTCCACTTCCAAGATTACGAATGTTACACCTTTTGCTATATCGTACATTTTCCAGTGAATAGATGTGTTGATTAGGATTCGTGACTCAGATTTTTCTTTTCCATATGAGTAATCATTTCCACTTTCGTGCCTGAAGAATGATTTTTCGTTTCCACTTTCGTGAGTCAGATTTTCATATTGACTCAGATATCGATGAGACAATGTTGATTTATTTGTTTAATCAAGGGTTTAGATTTATGCTCATTCAATGCTTTATCAATATTACATATTAAATCAAATATATGGTTAGTTTTAGAGAAGTTAGAACATGATTCTAAAAAATATAAATTAATTCTTATAGTGATGTTAGGTGAACCAACTTTATTTATTTTAGGATATTTTTCATTATTTTCAACAATATAGTAAACACAAAATATATCTGAAAACACACAAAAGGGCTAAAAAGAAAAATTGCTAAAAAATAAAAAATCTAAATCTAAATATAACACACAAATTATATTACTTCATACACCCATCCAAAAAGCAAAAATAGAACAAAGTTAAAAAACTGTACTCTCTGTCTGCCCATCAGAATGTTGCTCAAGCTAGGAAAGATATCTGTACACCTTTTGCTATATGGTACACTTTCTAGTGAATAGATGTGTTGATTATGCTTCGTCACTCAGATTTTTCTTTTCCATATGAGTAATCATTTCCGCTTTCGTGCCTGAAGACTGATTTTTCGTTTCCACTTTCGTGAGTCATATTTTCATATTGACTCAGATTTGGACGAGACAATGTTGATTTATTTATTTATTTATTTAATCGAGGGTTTAGATTTATGCTCATTCGATACTTTGTCTAAATGGTTATCGAGGAGCCTAAAGCGTTGCACTAGATTATAATAATTTTGTCAAAATAAATCTGAAACGACGACAGTTTACCAATCCTCACCCACACACAGGAAGAGCAACATCAATCGTTGAATGGCAATTGAACCCTGCTCGCTGCAATTCCCAAGCTCCCCGTCCACCATGGCCTGATTCTCAGTTAGTTCTAGACTGATTGATTGTGAAAAAGTCAACGTGGATTTCTTGAAGTAGAGATAAGAAGGACGCGATGTAAAAATGGTGTAAAAATGGTAACAAAATGTGAAACCAATAACCCGGCTATATATTATAATGTGAAACCAATAACCCGGCTAATCATGGTGATAGTATGGCCATGTTTCTTGGAATTGGTGTTTTAACGTAGGACTTAACGGTGTTGCAGTGAAATCACTGCAAGTCTGGTAGCGTTTTATCAAAAACTTCAATTGAATTAATTGATAAACAAAGTTTGAATTTAATTGATAAACACGTGTTGTTGAGTCGATTTGGCTAAGGAACAACATTAACGGTGTTACAGTGAGAATCACAACAATTAATCAATAAATATGTGTTTTTGAATTAGTTTGGACAATGAAGCTTGAATTTTTCGTGATTCAGATTTCTGCAGGAATTAAACAGAATACAGATAAAATAAATATAAAGATTGACCACGAGTAAATTTTTTTATTTTTTATTTTATTAATTTTAAAGAACTGAAAAATACTTAGCATACAAAATAGAAATAAACTAGTTCCCACTACCATAGTTTATTTGAAAATAGATGTGGTGGCTTTTTGTATTGAATCATGTTAAAATGAGATTCAATGGTTTTTTTATTATTGAAAAATAAAGCTAAACTTAAATAACCAAAACCCTAACCTTAGCAGATGGAACAACAAGTGTTTGTGGGCCTAGTTGGATTAGTTCTTAGGGTCATATGATTTCTTTTTGAGGTGTACTTCATTAGAAAGGTCTCTTCGAGTAGTACAAGATTTAACTTGGTCATGTGATTTCTGTTTGGGACGTACCCCCTTAGAAAGGTCTTTCTGAGTACTACAAGATTTGTTGTAGGAATGTAGCTGTAGGCAACAGCCTACTAGGAATTTAAAAAAAAACTATTAAGGGGTCAAAAGAACTTTGAATGTTCATGACCCTAAAAAAACTTTAAAAAACCCATTAAGAGGTCAAAAGAAATTTTAAAGTTGAACACCCAAAAAATGCTAAAAATAGTAAATTGTGATAAAATCAATGAAATTGATGAATCCAACTCATTGGAATAGACAAATAGTCACTAATATCCACCTAGATCATTTTGCTATATATATTTCCTTAATTATTAAATAGATATTATAATTACAAGCGATTAACTATAAAAAAATACTTAAATTAAAATAAAAACAAGCTGACATTACAAACATAATGGTTATTGGTTGTTCTGTATAGACATCTATCTTTGATTAATCTAAACTTGAGAAAAATTTAAATATATACTTGACTTGCTTAGAGCATGGAAAGATGATTTTTTATACAAATATTTAGCACAATTTTATGTGGAAAGTATTTTTAAGGATATGACAATTATTTGTTAGTAGTTCTTCAAAGTGATGGTTACTCATTACATAATTTTGAAAATGCATTAATTGTTGCATTATCATGAAAGAATAGTTTTGAAAATGTATTTAATGGTTGCATCATTATTAAAGAATATTTTTTACGTTTGAAAAAAAGTTCTTCTCGAGAAACCATTGACTAATCACTAGCAATTGCATCAACCAAATGTTGCGAAGGAAACACTATAAGTCATAAATTTGAGAAAAATCATGACATATAGAAAATGATAAAAATTAATAAACAAAATGTTATTCAAAGCTAGAAGGTAAACAAAAGCCACTTACATTATGCCAACTTTACAAATTCTATAACCTTTCCAACATACATTGTCTCTTAATATTCAAAGATGTTATTTTAAGTTCCAATAGTAATATTTCATAAATTTAGAAGAAATACAGGTAGTAGATGTTTTTAGATAAGCTAGATAAAATAATATTAATTCATCAACAATATGATGACTATCTTTCCTAATAAATTTGTGTCACAACCATACAAATTTCAGGCATCATCACTAATTAGATCAAAATGAGCCAGACATCAGCGCCCAATTATTCATAACTTTTTGTGTAAAATCTACAATGTTTAAATAATTTAACATCACCTAGTCAACGTCGACATATGCAACTTGGAATTGATAATAAACTTGGTTTACATTGCAAGAGACTTTGCTAATGTCCATATTCAATGGGTCCTATATTCAATGAATCCAACCCCATGATGTATAGCACATGGTTCCCTCGGTACAATAACCTAACCCTAAAGTCTTAAATAATCACACTCGAGAAAGAAGAGAGCATAATAGTTTCATTAGTGAACTCTTTAGTTGTAAGAATGAAATAAACCTAAACCGAGAATCGTGAAAAATTGATAAAAGCACATTATCTTTGGTCAACATTTTTGGTTGCAACTATGTGAGACATATTTTAATCCTACCCTTCTTGAAATCCTTGAAAGCCAGTAAGAATAAAGTGGTATTTGCTTGTAGAACTTTCTCTCACAAGCAAAAACATATTTTGCAATCCTAGTAATTTAACAGCAAAAGTATAAAGCACAATTCACAAATGCAAAAGAAAAGAAAGATTATTATAATATTTCTCTTCATTAATTTCCCCAAAGTGAGCAACCATAGTGAAGAAACATTTATATATTTGCCATTTGTACTAAATAAATAATGTAATGTAATACACTTAAATTCTAATCACAAAAGATCCAATTTTTTCAAATGAATTTTTTCAACTAATATAATGTAAGACCGAAGAGTTTATCATCGCTTGAAAAAATTCCAAAGCTTTTAAAATCCATAAAGGCTCAAAAAAATGATTGAACATTAAAATGCTTCTTAGGAGTTCTCTGTAAGGTTATTAAGAGTTAATAGGAAGCTTGACATTAAAGAAAAATATCAATGGCATAATCTTAAACCTTTGACTTTATTTATGGATCGAATCATTTAGGGAACACTTTTCTCCCTCCTATAAAGAATAAAGGATGAACAAAATGCATGTGTAGTTTTAGTTACAAATTCTCTTAATTTCTAGGGAGGATTAATAATTCTTGCTTTGATAGTATTAAATCATCCTCCATTTAGATTAAATTTTTTATTTTATTAATAATACAATTTTATAATAAAAATATGACATAATTATTTTGTTTTTATAAAAAAAACATGGAAATCTACATTAAACATTATAACTCCCATAATAACCCAATCTTACTAAATCTAATAAAGTAGTTTCTTTTCCTTGATACCAATTATGTTTTTCACCATGGTATGTACGATATGGCTATGTATTTTATATAAATAAAATAAGACAATAAGACAACCCTGTTAAGTATGGAATTGTTTTGTTAATGTCTTAGCCGTGTTTATTGTTTTATAGTAATTTACATCATATGCAAGTGTATATTTAGTATTTGTAGGTGAGTGGGTGCAATGCTTTACATCACATGTAAGCATATTTTTTGTTTCGATATGCCTATATATTTATATATTGATTTTAATATTTTGTATTATAAATCTTATGTCTATTTAAAAATTAGTTTTTGGTCATTTATATAATATATTATAAAAATTTATTTATTGAATTTAAGATTAAAATATATGTTTTTATTAATATTATTTTTTTACAAAATCTTATTATTGTTTTAGATTTGGTGTAATTTAATAAAATTTTAGATATGTAAGAGTTGGTAAATTTAATAATAGGTGTTTATCAAAATTTTATAATTTAATATAGGAGTTACTATGAAAAGTCACTAATCTAGTATGTTTTTTTTAGACGAAAAAATATTGGTTTATATAATGTGCCATTACATTCTTCAGCACAAAACATAATTACATAACTTCTATATACTTATATTTTGGCAAGTAACAAGTCCTTATATATTAACAAAGACAATATGTTCAAGCTATGTATGAAAAAGTACATCTCCTATATAATATCATAGCAAAATATGTTAGGATATTCCGACACATAGAAAATAGTTAAGTATAACTTGGTTTACTGTGGAGTTAGATAATTTGTGTTTCTTTACTTTGTATTTTTGTAACTTACAACCCGGTGGTCACAATATGTTCTCGACATGAAGTGATCCAATATTTTATTCTCTCCTCGGTATTACCGACACTTGATCCGTGGCTTAAGACCTGATTGGTCCACGATCTCTATTTAAAGAGCATGGAGGGTCATTTGTAAGGTGACCATTCATGAGAGAAGCTTATGTAAATTCTATTTATTTTACATTAATAAATTGTTTGAAGTGGCCATGTTGGCTCAGACCGTGGACTATTTCCCTCTTTGAGGGTTTGAACCATATCAAGAATATTGGTGTATTGATCTGTGATTTATTTGTGAGTGGTTTCCTTTGGTGTTCTATCTGAGGAACTTACCCTGTAAATTCCTACATGGTATCAAACCTATTTGAGAGCCGCATCCGTTGGTGATCCAAATCTGAAGCGGGTACAACTGCATCAAATTTTCATTTCCTAGATCTACTATTTCTGACTGCTTTTAGGATGAAAGGACTACTCTATTGTGTTAGGAGCATCTATTCCAGTGAGTAACCCCTTTTATTTAATGTGAAAAGGCTTCTGGTAGCCCTAGCTACATCATTTTAAAGATCTGGAGGTATACAATCTTTATTTGCAGTTTTAGTTATTTATCCCTCTGTTTATTTCAGTTTATTTATCTCTTTGTTTTTATTACCGGATCCATACCTTTCATTTATGCGTATGATCTTTACTTGTAGTTTTAGTTATTTATCTCTCTGTTTATTTCAGTTTATTTATCTCTTTGTTTTTTATTACCGGATCCATACCTTTCATTTATGCATATGATCTTTGCCCCGCAACTCTGTGTTATTTGGCCAAACCAGAAATAGAAAGGAAGAATTACTCTCATGCTTATACTCTTTTCTGGTGTGTCTTAGTGTCATCTCAGAAAACCAGAAACATTGATGAAAATATTTACTTTCCGGCGAAATCCAATTTCAAGTCGTAAGGTTTGGTTTTTTGTGTGTCTATATTGAGTTGTGTGGTTTTTTTTTTACTTAGGGAAAAATGGCTTTCTCAAATAAACATGCACTCTAAAGCTTCAGTGACTAAAAATAAAAAAATAAAAAAAATATCCTTCCCTCTTTTCCAAATATTACCAACCTTTTAAACTAGCTCACTTGGACCAAAGTTACTTTATGAGAGTAGAGGTCTTGGGTTCAACTCTTTCTTTTTATTGAATTACTTTTTCAAAAAGCACATGTAAGTTATTTTTTAAAGTTACTTTATGTAAAAGTGTTCCCACCCATTATAAAAAGTGAGTCACTTATAATTCTAAAGTCTCTTTATCTTTTATTTAAGTTACAATTTAGTGGGTAGCTCATAAAGTAACATTGTAAAAATAACTTTCACTTATTTATAAAAGTGGGTCATATGATTTTTTTTTTAAGTGAACTAATAAGATTAAGTTTGGAAAGGGGTGGGGTGGATTTTTTTTTTTTAATATAACATTATCATTCACTTCTGCACATTCATGTACTTTGTCAGCTTCTTCAACAAATTTTCTTCAAAAATCCGTAACCCCATTCGGAAGTCATTTTCAGAGCCCTTTTTTAATCAACTCCATTTTTCCAAATCTTTCCATTGGAACACTTAGTTTCAACATCTATAGCTTCAGTTTCTATTAAAATGGAAATTGCATGCCAAGTTATGCTTGACAGCACCAACTACTTCTAATGGTTGTCCTACATTGTGGATATACCAAGAAGCTAAACCTAAGGATGGAGATAAGGAACTAAAATGGGAAATAAGAAATATCAAGCACTTGGGTCGATAGGGATGTCTATTTCTCTAGACATTAGATTCCATATCGCAGAACTTGATACCCCTGATGAAGCAATAAAACAACTCAACAAATCTTTTGGAATTAAAAATACACACTCCCTATTTTGAATTGCATGGAGGGGAAAAATCGATGGTTAAGTGAGTGCCCATGATGCAGGGAAAAGTTCTCCATGAAATCTATATAAGGAAGGAAACTCTCCTCATTTCGTCATCTTTTGGCATATCGATTTATCCTTGGTTGCTCGAGCTACTTATCTGAATCACTTGTTGTTCAACAAGAGTTCTTCAAGATAAGAGCTCACCCTTTCTTTGGGGCACTTTCAGTGCCACCGTATGAAGGTTTTTCTGCATTCTTCTGGAGGAGGATTTCATTGTTATTTCTAGCAATTGCATTCATCTCCAGGTGGTGTGTATTACTAGAGGACACAATGAAGGGGAGGACTAGTTTTCTTGTGGTGTCTTGCAGTGGATTTTGGTTGGAACATTTTCTAGAGAGGAGGCATAAGAGGTTTCTTGTCATTTTGGAGAGTTTGGAAGTTGGAGGAGGGTGCTTCTTGGGAGTGTGACTTTCACACTTCTTGGGCCAGCATAGAGGCAACATTTGGTGCACACATGGGAGGTACAACATTAGTCTTTAAGGTTGAACATTGTCAAGGGAGCTAAGGGAAGCATTTTTGGAGGAGATTGCTACATTTCTAGAGCTTGGGAGGAGGTTTTTTCTTGTATTTCTTGCAGACTATATTCTTGAGCAGTTTGGAGGGTGCAGGGCATATTGGAGGTTGAATTTGTGAGGTTGGATTTAGACCAAATCCTTTATGTGTGTTTATGGATTTGGGTCAAGGAGCTTGGGGTTGATTTTGTAGCATTTTTCGAGCAACGAAAGTGGAGTTTCCTGCAGTTCCATTCCATCCAGCAGTGTAGTTTGTAGTTTTTTAGGTAGTATAGAGCATTAGAGGAGCAATCATTTTCTAGTACTTGATATCATTGTCTCATCACCTGGGTTCTGTCACACTTTCTATTGAGGCAAGGCCAAGTCCATTCCTCCATACTATTGTAGTTGCTCCATTGATTAATAAAATGGCTCATCTGGTTCTAGTTCTGGAGTTTTTATGAGCATTTATTTATTATTAAAATTTTATGTGGATAAATATTTTTTTCTCTACATATCACTATTTACTTAAGTTTGGAACATTACAGTGGTATCAGATCTCAAATTCTAGCTTATCAGTGGGAGAAATTTTCTATGAGCAAGGAGGAGGGACAAAATATTACTTACAGGAAGCAGAGGTACCAGAGCAACGAAAGGGAGTTGGAGATTACTCCAGAGACAGAGGTACTAGAGAAAGGAAAGGGAGTTGGAGATTACTCTAGAGATAGAGGTACCTCAACAAGGAAAAGGGAGTTGGAGATTACTCAAGAGACAGAGGATCGTGGGAAGATAGTGGTAGCAGAGGATAATGGGGGAGTTGAAGAGCAAGGAAGAAATGGCCTTTGAAAGTCTCTTGAAGGCCTTACGAAATTTGGAAAAAGGACAGAAGGAGATGTTGGATGAGACCAAGATGCAGAACTCGAAGCAGAACATTCACCGGGAGTTTATATATGGAGAGACTTCAAGGGCCTCCCAAAACTCGATGGCCTTTCACCTACTTCGGAATGACCATACTAGAGTGAGCCAACTTGAGCTAATTTAACTTCTTTTATACCTTTGGTGTAGGGTGAAACTAGTGGAGGAGAGGATCCATCGTTGATGGGAGAAAAGTCATGGAGTGGTAGTCCACGGGATCATATTTCAGAGAGGCTCTATCTTTCAAATATTATTTCCAGGTCAAACAGAATGAGAAGGGGAGAAGATATGGAGGCAATGGTACGTAGAATTATGAGTTGCACTACACCATTGGGAAGATGTGTTTTCCAACCTATGATGGCACTACCAAGTGCACAACATGTGCTTAGGTAGAGAAGTTGGACACTTCCAACTCAAAAGGATGACAGAGGTAAAAGCAATCAAGATGACCACATTGCATTTAGAGGGGGAGGCACACGATAAGTGGTTTCATGGCTTGTCCACTCTAGGGCATTTCACCATGACCTACTATGAGGATTTCTCATGGAGATTAGTGGAGCATTTTGATTGGAGGGAAACATAGGCTCACTTCAAGGAGTAAACTTTATTTAGGCAGAGAGGACATCTGAGGCATTATATTCCAGAGTTCTTGACAGTCTCAGTCATGGTTCCCGAATTTTCAGATGCTAGGAGGTTCTCTTTGGTTGCTCGAGCTACTTAGCCGAGTAACTTGTTGTTCAATAAGAGTTCTTCAAGCGAAGAGCTTACCCTTTCTTCGGGGGACGTCGAGTGCCACCCTAGGAAGGTTTTTCTTCATTATTCTAGAGGAGGATTTCATTATGGTTCTAGTAGTTGCATTCATCTCCAGGTGGTGCGTATTGCCAGAGGACACAGTGAAGAGGAGGTCGAGTTTTCTTGTGGTGTCTTGCAGTGCAGTTTGGTTGGGATATTTTCTAGAGAGGAGGCATAGGAGGTTTTATGTCATTTTGGAGAGTTTGGAAGCTGGAGGAGATTTTTTCTTGGCAGTGTGACTTTCATACATCTTGGGCGAGCGTAGAGGTAACATTTAGTGGACACGTGGGAGGTAGAGCATCAGTCTTTAAGGCTGAACTTTGTCGGGGGAGATAAGGGAAGAATTTGTGGAGGATATTACTACATTTCTAGAGCTTGGGAGGAGGTTTTTGCTTGTATTCCTTGTTGGCCATATTCTTGAGCAGTTTGGAGGGCATATGGCATATTGGAGGCCAAATTTGGGAGGTTGGATTTAGACCAAACCCTTTCTAAGTTTTTGTGGGTTTTGTTCAAGGAGCTTGGGGCTGATTTTGTAGCATTTTTGAAGTAGAAGAAGTGAAGTTTCTTGTACTTCCTTTTAGTGATCAATATAGTTTTCTGGGAAGCACTGAGCATTAGAGGAACAGTCATTTTCTAGTACTTCATATCATTGTCTCATCGCGTGGGTTATGTCACACTTGCCATTGAAGCAAGCCCATGTGCATTCCTGCATACTATTGTACTTGCTCCATTGATTAATAAAATAGCTTAGTTGGTTCTACTTTTGGAGTTTTTGTGAGCATTTACTCACTGTTGAATATTTTTGTGTATAAACCATTTTTGCTTTGCATATCACTGTTTATTTGAGTTTGGAACATTACACCATCCTATGGAATTTATTTATTAAAAATTCTACGAGCATGTATTGAGCTAGAGCCCATGTTACCCCATGGTTTTGGGACAAAGGAACAAGGTTTCTCAAGGGTATGGGCTATTGTTACATCCCCTTACAAATAAATTATTTTACAAAGAAGGGAAAAAATAACATTACATACTATGAAAAGTTCCTTATAATATTTTTCACACAAGGTTTGCATTGAAAACTCCAAGCTTCATTGTCTCACAGAAAAGTGAACATACCCTTTAATTCATATCCATTTTTAGTGAATAATATGCAAAAAAAAGTATTTTGTGATTTATTGTTTCACTAAGAGATTTTGCATCTAGATGTAAAAATAGGGATGTTTTATGCATGTTGGAATATTTGCTGAAGTGTGCATGCAACATAAGGAGTTTGAATAGCATCATAGACAATCAAGAGAGAAAATGAAAAATAATGATGTGGCTTGGTGTTGAGTGGGATGGAGCTAACGTAGAAGACATTGTAAACAAATATTGTCTATTAAGAACCTCCTCTTGTATTTAGGGTTCCTATCATTATCCATATAAAATGGAAACTTTGGGATATCATCTACTAAAGCTATAGGTAAAACGTATTGTGATGCATATATATTACATAACCTTGGCATCATTATTCTATTTACTAGATGTACATTGAAATTTAATTAGAGAGGTGTTTTTAAATATAGTTAGCATCCCAATATAGTGAATGCACACCAAATCTAGGAAGACATAATCATACCTTACTTACATCATTTTTTTGGATTTCACAAATGCTCTTCTTAGTTCATTTTCCTCCTATAAGAGGGATAAGGAAAGGTAAATGGTGTAGGATGTTTATTGAATCAATATTTATTATAGAACTAACATAATTTAATCTCTATTACAAGTTATATAAAACCATATTATTTGTAAAGTTACATATTGGACTCAATCTTAGCTGTTGCTCCTATTGTGTCTCTATAAGTTGTACAAATATATACTTTTTTTTAGTTGACATTTTCTAGTTATCACTTCTATTATTTAAATTCTAAGATTTCAAGCTTTTTTTTTGGTTTAAATGGTATACTTCATATATATATATATATATATATATATAATGCACCCAATTATATTGAGCCTTGTGTACGCCTTGGGATGGTGTTTGGCATTGTGAAGTTCGTTTTCTTTCTTGATGAAAGAGGATCAACACATGTTTGATGGACCATGTTGGTATTAGTTGACCTTAATAGGATACTTTACCCTTTCAGTATGTATTGAATACACAAAAATATATCCATCAATTAATCCATCATGATATGCCAAAATGTCAAAATGTAATGTTGAGTTTCATAGTTTGAACATAGACAATTGCTCAATAATGGTATTATTGATGTTTAATCTTGTTTGTGGTTAAACTTCTATTTTATGAGAACTTACATTTTGTTCATAATTACTTATTAATAATCCAAAAACAAGTCATAATTCACCTCGATTTTCCAAATAATAGTTGCAAAGTAACATGTTTGTCTTATGGCAAGTGCATGGACATAGTAAAAAGTATTATTGGAAAAATCAAACTTATCAACATGTATATTCTAAGAGATTTCAATATTTATACATCAAAACCTTCTACAAACATGCATTCAATGATTATAAGTGAGTACAACTTATGGTGTTCATTTTTTTCCAATGAAAGCTAATAGTTTTCTATTGGAACTTTCTCTTACGTTATGTACAACATAAAGAATAAAAAATAATGCTTTCTTAAATAATAAGATATCTACCTCACCTATTTAGAGTTTATATACTTATCAACCTTTGATATACTTTTAAAAAATTATGTTTCATTTTTTACTAATTAAACATCATAGTACCAATTAAACATCATAGTACCATGATTTATTATGTTATCAAGAATCACAAGTAGCTCAAATTTTTCCATATAATGTCCAATGAATTGAGACATATGGGATTTGGAATTTCATTTATAGAGAGTGGTTGGTCTTTCTCAATAGCTAATGAATCATGGCCTAACCTTTTGTTTGCTTCCTTTCGCTAAAAATAAGCTATAAATTCCAGTAATAAAAGTTGTTACCCATAGCAATCCTCTCACCTACTATTCAATCTCTTTCACCATGTGAAGACGCATTAGATTATCAGGAGAATCGATTGAGGGAGAAGAGAATGACGGTTCAGTTGTTAGTGGAACAAAATTCAACACCGAACTGTATTGAAAGTTAAGTTTCAGCAGCCAATACCACCCACTAATGTTATGTGACTCACTGTTCCAAACTTGAAGCATTTTTGTCGCAAAAGTTGGAGAATTACCTTATCCCTCCCTTTGGTGCAAGTTGTAGATTAACCGTACCAAAATAGCCATACCAAATATGACACGCATTACAATTCATCTGCACATGACTCATCTGTTCTTCATTTATACAGCCATCCTACTTGGCAATGCACTCCTTTTTCGATTTATTCCTAATTTTAATCGAAATTTTGAAAACTTTAATAATTTCTAAAATCTCTAAAATTATTTCACGATATAACAGTCTTAAACCGTGACAATACTTTACTGATTCCTTAAATTTTTAGAAGAAATCTACTTGATTTTCCAATATTTGTTCTTAACACAACACATTATTCTTCAACCTTTTGCTATATGATTCATTTTCCAGTGAATAAATGTGTTGATTATGGTTCGTGACTCATGTTTCAGCATTAATAATGATACTGAAAGATATTTTTTTACTATATTTTGCAGAAAAAATTACCGTGGCTTTTACATATATTTAAAAGTCCGCTATATGTATTACTGAGAATAATAGTATAGTACATGCATCAAAGAAAATATATCAGGTGAGGTGGCTAAATAAGTAAAGTTGTTAAAAAAACTAAATATATAATAAAAATGGCAATGTTTGTATTAAAATAAAACTTACTGGTCAGCTCTACAAAAGAGACTCTGAACCTGGAGAGTCTACAGAATGCTCTACATTGTTCATCAACATTACACATTAAATAAAATACATGGTTTTAGGAAAGAGAAGTTAGAACAACATCCTAAAAAATAGAAACTAATTCCTATCATGACGCTACATGGATCAACTCTACTTATTCTAGGATATTCTCCATTATCTTCAACACTCGCTCTTAATGGAGAATGGGTTCACATATATACCTAACATCTCTTTAAATATTTGAAACTTAACTTTTCCAAGAGGCTTATGAATATGTCCGCAACATTATCACATGTATTACAATATTCGAGATGAATTTCTTTAGATTGCACTTTCTCCATAACAAAGTGAAAATGAGTATCAATATGTTTAGTGTTTTTATGAAACACTTGATTGTTGGTCAACTTGATTGAGCTTTGATTGTCGCTTTGATTGTTGTTGCGATTGTCTATTCTTCCCCAACATCCTCGAGAAGTCTCCACAACCAAACCGCCATGTACGTTGTTGCACAAATGCCTTGATACTGTGCTTTTGTTGAGGACAAGGAGAATGTGTTCTACTTCTTGCTACTCCAAGTGATCAACTAGGATCCAATACTGAATGCATAACCTGTTAAAGATATGCAATTTCCTACCCAATCTGAATCTGCAAAGCTTGCAAATCTAACATCAGAAGAGTTAGTGTAAATAATTCCATAATGTACAGTACCTTTTAAATACCTCAAAACATTTTTCATTACATTCCAATGGCTTTCAAGTGGCTTAGACATGAATTGAGTTAACATGCTGACTGCATAAGCCAAATGAGGTATAGTGGTGGTTAGGTAGAATAAACTCTCAACCAGTTGTCTATAAAGTGTTCCATCCACTGCTTTTGAGTCTTTTGAGTCATCCTCACACTGCAATTTGATTTTTTGCTCCAATGGTATTAGTGCTAGCTTACACTGATCCATTCTAATTTTTTCTAACATGCCTTTGACATACATTGCTTGAGACAGAAATGTTTGACGTGAATCTCTCTAGATCTTGAAACCTAATCAGTATCTGAGTTTACCGAGATGCTTCATCTCAAACATCTGTGACAGATGTTGCTTGATTTTATCAATTAGATATATAGCATCACATGTAATTATCAAATCATCTACATATAATGAAATCAACGCTACGCGCCCTTGTCCATCTTTCATAGTGTAAAGATTAGAGTCATTCTTGCTTCTATTGTAGCCAGCTTGTAGAAAAAATGAATCACTTTTCTCATACCATGACCTGAGAGCTTATTTTAGTCCATAGAGTATTTTCTTCAACCCAGAAACTAAATGTTATTTTCCCTTCTAGACAACCCCTTCCAGTTGCTCTAAATAAACCTCTTCTTTCATTTCTCCATTCAAAAATGCACACTTTACATCTAGTTGGTGCATCATCCAATGTTTCTTGGTAGCTAAGGCAATTAACATTCTGATGGTGTTCAATTTAGCTATAGGGATGAAAGTTTCTTCATAATCTATCCCTTCCCTTTGTGTATACCCCTTTGCAACCAACTTAGCTTCTAGCTTTTCTATAGTTCCATCTGCATTGATTTTTGGTTTATATAACCATTTGCAACCTATAACACATTTTCCTCTAGGGAGTTCTACCAATTCCCAAGTGTTATTTTTTATTATTGAATCATATTTCTGTTCCATTTCTATTTTCCATTCACTACTTTCATTTGTTTCTTTATAATTGGACGGTTCAACAACATTCATCATACTAGTTATAAAAGCATTTTCCCTATATCTTGTAAGCATTTGAGCTTTCCTACCTGATCTCCTGAGTGTTGAGGTGGTGGTTTCAACCCTTATTTCTGCCTGCTACTGTTGTTGCTACTGTTTCTGTTGTTGTTGCTTCTATTTTTGTTGCTGCTATTGCTGTTGTTGTTGTCGCTGTTGTTATTCATCCTCTGCCTTTTTTTCTTGTTGATCCTAATTGTTCTCTACATCCTCTTGTTCAAAGTACGGAATATCCCATTAATCATAGTGCTCATTAGTTTCTTCACTATTCCGCTCATGAAATTTAACATCTGTACTAACAAAGATCTTGTCAGTATAGGGATTAAATAATATGTATGCTTTATATGATGAACAATAACCTATAAAAGTGCATCTGATGGCTTTTGAGTCTAATTTATTTTTATCTTCCTTGGGTATGTCAGCAAATGCTTTACATCCAAATATTCTTAAGTGTTTTATTGCAGGTTTGTATCCATATAAAGCTTCAAAAGGAGTTTTAAACTCAAGACTTCTTGCAGGAATCCTATTTTTTAAATAAACCGTAGTACTCACTGCTTCAATCCAAAAATCATTTGAAAGATTCTTACCTTTTAGCATACTTCTCACACATTCCACCAGAGTTTTGGAGTATGAGGTACTATAAACTGCTGCAAAATTCCATGATTATTACAATATCTGTTGAGTTCATCTTTCTTGTATTCTCCCCCTTGATCAAAATGGAGAATTTTATCTGTTTCGCTCTTTGTCTTTGAATCATATTTTTAAATTTCTTAAAGTATTTTAATGTATGACTCTTATTACTTAAGAAATACACCCAATAAAACCTCATACAGTCATCAATAAATAGTAGGAAATACATTGCACCTCCTAATGATTTTCTCTGCATGGGACCACAAAGGTCTGTGTGCACTAACTCGAGTATGTCCCTCTGTTTCTTTTCTACTCTAATAGGGAATTATTCACTATGCATTTTTCCTAAAGTACAAGCATTACAATCATTAAGTACTTGCTCTAGCATACGAAGATATTTTACCATTTCCTTCCTCTACTGTAACAACAAATCATTGTAATTGATGTGGCCAAATCTTTGGTGCCAAAGCTCTTCTATAGTCAGACTCACTATTGCCAATGCTCGAACCCATGCAGGTCTCACATCCAACTTGTACAGTCCTCCTGTTTGGTTCCGTGTAGCAATTGTCTTCATTCCATCTAGCAAATCCTTAATGTAACAGTTAGATTTTAAAAATTCAAATTTCAAATCTTGATCTGTAAACATTGATATAAAAACCAAGTTCTTTGTTATGCCAGGCACATACATTACATTGTAAATTTGTTTAATATTACCATCAGGTACAATGACAGAAACTTTCCCACATCCTTTGATTTGATGACTTCTGTCATCTCCTAGGTAAATTTGTGCGCCTTCGTTGATCTCTTTAAAATCCTCCAGCCAATGCTTGTTCCCTATCATGTGCGTTGACACTCTTGAATCTACATACCAGATGTCTGCATCAACATTTTTATCATGATTTTCCATGAACAACCTTAAATTCTGCACCTGATCACTGTTTGCGAGATGACCTAGATGTCCCTTTAACTTCTGTTGTTCTTCATGATACTTCTTTTTCCTACATTCCCTAGCAATATGACCCAATTTTCTGCAATAAAAACATTTTGTTTCAGAGTAGTTTTTATTCGGGTGCATACCTCAGGTCAGGTTTGGTCGTTTATGTGAACTTGCTTCGTTTTGCTATTGTGGACCTCCTTTCCCTTTGTAGAAATTCTTCCTCGCCACCAATGCAAGATTGACACTCTAAGGCTTCAGAGTGGATTTCCTCTCTTCTTCCTGCACTAGTATACCTATCAGCTCTTCAAAATGTAGGATATTTTCTCTGGAATTTATCCTTGTGATGAAGATCTTATAATCGTCAGTGACACCATTCATTGTAATGGTCACAAGATCTATATTTTCTTTTGTATGACCAATATCTGATAATTTGGTTTTCAAATCCTTGATTATTGCTACGAACGAAGCAATCATTTCATTCTCCTCCATCTTCGTGGATAGAATCTTCCTCTTAAGGAAAAAATGATAGAATATTACTCTTAAGGAAAAAAAGACAATTTGAATGTTTGATCTCGTATAATTCCTTTAGAATTCCACAGATCTCGTTAGATGACTTACTTTTCTAACATGCGGTATAATACAGTCTTTCACTGGCATATTTAACATTGTCCTTGCTCTTCTTTCTCGTTTCTCCCAATCTAGGACCGATGCTGATCCAGTGGCGGGCCTTGGCTCATCCCCTTTCACAATCTACCAAGCACTCTATGCTTCTAACAGAGTCTATATCTTAAACTTCCAATTTGCATAACTGGAACCATCAAGTTTGTTATGCTCGTTCATGCATGCTTCAAATATGTTGTTATTCATCTTGGCGATTTAGAAAAAAAATCGATAGGTAAAAGATGTTAAATTTACCCCATATCTGTGACAAAGATATATTACTATTGTTTGATCTCGCAATGCATGCATAGATCACTGTGGTTTTCTTCTTAGCCTCCAGACAACCTCCTATTGTTAGCTACAGCGTTGTTCTTGGCTTCTCCACTCAGTTTCTCTGACAGCTACAACCTTCTTCTTGACTCCCTCTTCAATTTCTTTGATTGACACAATCGTCGTAGATATATGCCCAATATCAGAGACCGTTGCATAAATACACCAATTTTCTGAGACTAGTCACAGATATACGCCCAATATCCGAGACCATCACAAAAATACACCAATTTTTCTGTGACCGTTGCAGAAATACACCAATTTTCTATGACCGTCGCAACTGTACACTAAAAAGCTACGATGGTCGAAAAATAAAATTTTTGAGAAGTGTAATAGTGCTATAGTCACAACTATCCACTCAAAACGTGCGACGATTTCGGTTCAAAGAACCACCCATCAGCCAGTGTACGGGTTCCTCAGCCGTGATGCTCTGATACCATGATAAAAATAGCAATGTTTGTATTAAAATAAAACCTACTAGTCAGCTCTACGAAAAAGAGTCTGAACCAGGAGATTGTAGCTTTGCAAAACGCTCTACATTGTCTACCAATATTACACATTAAATAAAAAACATGGTTCTAGGGAAGTTAAAACATCATCATAAGAAATAGAAACTAATTGCTATCCTGATGCTACGTGAACCAATTCTAACTATTCTAAAATATTCTCCATTATCTTCAACAATATAGCATACAGAAAATATATCAAAAAAACATACAAGATGGGAAAATAAGGAAAATTGCTTTAAAAAAACCAAAACAAAAAAACATACAAATTAATTAGTACTTGATACACCAATCCAAAAAGCAAAAATCGAACAAAGTAAAAAAACTGTACTATCTGTCTGCCCATCAGAATGTTGCTCAAGCTAGGAAAGACATCTGTCCATTTCCAGGATTATGAATGTTACACCTTTTGCTATATGGTACATTTTCCAGTGAATAGATGTGTTGATTATGATTCGTGACTCAGATTTTTCTTTTGCATATGAGTAATCATTTCCACTTCGCGCCTGAAGAATGATTTTTCGTTTCCACTTTCGTGAGTCAGATTTTCATATTGACTCAGATTTGGATGATCCAATGTTGACTTTTTTATTTAATCAAGGTTTTAGATTTATGCTCATTCGATACTTTGTCTAAATGGTTATCGAGGAGCCTAAGGCGTTGCACTAGATTATAATAATTTTGTCAAAATAAATTTGAAACAACGACAGTTTACCAATCGTCGAATGGCAATTGAACCCTGATCGCTGCAATTCCCAAGCTCCGCGTCCACCATGGCCTGATTCTCAGTTAGTTCTAGACTGAATGATTGTGAAAAAATCAACGTGGATTTCTTGACGTAGAGATAAGAAGGACGCGATGTAAAAATTGTGTAAAAATGGTAACAAAATGTGAAACCAATAACCCGGCTATATATCATAATGTGAAACCAATAACCCGATTAATCATAGTGATAGTATGGCCATGTTTTTTGGAATTGGTGTTTTAACGTAGGACTTAACGGTGTTGCAGTGAAATCACTGCGAGTCTGGTAGCGTTTTATCAAAAACTTCAATTGAATTTAATTGATAAACACGTGTTGTTGAGTCGATTTGGCTAAGGAACAACATTAACGGTGTTAAAGTGAGAATCACAACAATTAATCAATAAATATGTGTTTTTGAATTAATTTGGACAATGAAGCTTGAATTTTTCATGATTCAGATTTCTGCAGGAATTAAACAGAATACAGATATAAAATAAATATAAAGATGGATAACGAGTAAAAATATATTTTTTATATTTTATTAATTTTAAAGAACTGGAAAATACTTACATACAAAATAGAAATAAACTAGTTCCCAATATGATAGTTTATTTGAAAATAGATGCTGTGGCTTTTTGTATTGAACCATGTTAAAATGAGATTCAATGGTTTTTATATTACTGAAAAAATAAAGCCAAATATAAACAACCAAAACCCTAACCCTAGGAGATGGAACAAGTAGTGCTTGTGGGCCGAGTTGAATTAGTTCCTAGGGTCATATGATTTCTTTTTGGGGTGTACTTCATTAGAAAGGTCTCTTCGAGTACTACAAGATTTAACTTGGTCATATGATTTCTGTTTCGGATGTACCTCCTAAGAAAGGCCTCTCCGAGTACTACAAGATTTGTTGTAGACTTGTAACTATAGTCAACAACCTACTACAAATCTTTAAAAAAATGATTAAGGGGTCAAAAGAACTTTGAATGTTCGTGACGCTAAAAAAACTTAGAAAAACCGATTAAGAGGTCAAAAGAAATTTTAAAGTTCAACACCCAAAAAAATACTAAAAATAATAAATTTTGATATAATCAATGAAATTGATGAAACCAAGTCATTGGAATAGACAAATAGTCACTAATATCCACCTACATCATTTTCCATAATTTTTAAATAAATATTATAATTGCATGTGATTAACTATAAAAAAAAATGCTTAAATCAAAATAAAAACAAGGTGACATTACAAACATAATGGTTATTGGTTATGTTGTTCTGTATAGGCATCTATCTTTGATTAATCTAAACTTGAGAAACATTTAAATATATACTTGATTTGCTTAGAGCATGGAAAGATGATTTTTTATACAAATATTTACCACAATTTTATGTGGAAAGTATTTTTAAAGATATGACAATTATTTGTTAGTAGTTCTTCGAAGTGATAGTTACTCATTACATAATTTTGAAAATACATTAATTGTTGCATTATCATCAAAAAAATAATTTTGAAAATATATTTAATGATTGCATTATTATTAAAGAATAATTTCTACATTTCCAGAAGAGTTGTTATTGAGAAACCATTGACTAATAAGTAACAATTGCATCAACCAAACACTATAAATCATAAAAAATAAAAAATAAAATACATAGTTATTTTGTTTTTATAAAAAATCATGAACATCCATATTAAACATTATAACTCCCATAATAACCCAATCTTACTAAATATAATAAACTAGTTTCTTTTCCTCGATACCATTTATTTTTTTCACGATGGTATGTACGATATGGCTATATATCACGATGGTATGTACGATATGGCTATATATTTTATATAAATAAAATAAGGCAATAAAACAACCTTGTTTAGTATGGAATTGTTTTGTTAATGTCTTAGTTGTGTTTATTGTTTTATAGTAATTTACATCATATGCAAGTGTATATTTAGTATGTGTAGGTGAGTGGGTGCAATGCTTTATATCACATGTAAGCATATTTTTGTTTCGAATATAACTATATATTTATATATTGATTTTAATATTTTGTATTTTAAATTTTATATCTATTTATAATTAGTTTTTGGTTATATTAATTTAATATTTTGTATTTTTAAATTTTTATCTTATTTTATAATGTTTTTGGTTATTTATATAATATAGTTAAAATTTTATTATTGAATTTAAGATTAAAATATATGTTTTATTAATTTTTTTTAGAAGGTTAGTATTGTTTTAGATTTGGTGTAATTTAATAAAGTTTTAGATATGTAAGAGTTGGTAAATTTAATAATAGGTATTTATGAAAAGTTTATAATTTAATATAGGAGTTACTATGAAGAGTCACTAATCTAGTGTGATTTTTTTTAGAGGAAAAAACATTGGTTTATATAATGTGGCATTACATTCTTCGACACAAAACATAATTACATAACTTCTATATACTTATATTTTGGCAAGTACCAAGTCCTTATATATTAGCAAAGACAACATGTTCGAGCTATGTATCAAAAAGTACATCTGCTATATAATATCATAGCAAAATATGTTAGGATATTCCGACACATTGGAAGTGGTTAAGTATAACTTGGTTTAGTGTATAGTTAGGTAAATTGTGTTTCTTTACTTTGTACTTTTGTAACTTACAATCTGGTGGTCACAATATGTTCTCGACATGAAGTGATCCAATAGTATATTCTCTCCTCGGTATTACCGACACTTGATCCATGGCTTAAGACCTGATTGGTCCATGATCTCTATTTAAAGAGCATGGAGGGTCATTCGTTAGGTGACCGTTCATTAGAGAAGCTTATGTAAATTTTATTTCCTTTACATTAATAAATTGTTTGAAGTGGCCATGTTAGCTCAGACCTTGGACTATTTCCCTATTTGAGGGTTTTAACCATATCAAGAATATTGTTGTATTGATCTGTGATATATTTGTGAGTGGTGTCCTTTGGTGTTCTATCTGAGGAACTTACCTTGTAAATTCCCACGTGGCATCAAACCTATTTGAGAGCCGCATCTGTTGGTGATCCAAATCTGAAGCGGGTACAACTGCATCAAACTTTCGTTTCCTAAATCTACTGTTTCTGACTGCTTTCGGGATGAGAGGTCTACTCTATTGCATTAGGAGAATCTATTCCAGTGAGTAACCCCTTTCGTTTCATGTGAAAAGGTTTCTAGTAGCCCTAGCTACGTCATTTTAAAGATCTAGAGGTATACAATCTTTATTTGCAGTTTTAGTTATTTATCTCTCTGTTTATTTTAGTTTATTCATCTCTTTTTTTTTTTATTACCGGATCCATACCTTTCATTTATGCGTATGATCTTTACTTGCAGCTTTAGTTATTTATCTCTCTATTTATTTCAATTTATTTATCTCTTTGCTTTTTATTACCAGATCCATACCTTTCACTTATGCATATGATCTTTGCCCCAGGACTCTGTGTGATTTGGGCAAACCAAAAATAGAAAGGAACAATTTTTCTCATGTCTATACACTTTTCTGGTGCATCTTAGTGTGATCTCAGAAAATCAGAAACATTGATGAAAATATTTACTTTCCAGTGAAATCCAACTTCAAGCTGTAAGGTTTGGTTTTTTTTTGTGTCTGTTTTGGGTTGTGTGTTTTTTTTTTATTTAGGGAAAAATGGCTTTCTCAACTAAACATGCACTCTAAAGCTTTAGTGACTAAAAATAAAAAAATAAAAAAAATACCCTTTCCTCTTTTCCAAAAATTACGAACCTTTTAAACTAGCTCACTTGGACCAAAGTTGCTTTATGAGAATAGAGGTCTTGGGTTCAACTCTTTATTTTTATTGAATTAGTTTTTCAAAAAGCACATGTAAGTTATTTTTTAAAGTTACTTTATGTAAAAGTGTTCTCACCCATTATAAAAACTGAGTCACGTATAATTCTAAAGTCTCCTTATCTTTTATTTAATTTACAATTTAGCGGGTAGTTCATAAAGTACCATTTTAAAAGTGACTGTCACTTATCTATAAAAGTGGGTCATATGATTTTTTTTTTTTTAAGTGAGCTAATAAGATAAAGTTTGGAAAGGTGTGGGGTGGATATTTTTTTTTAATATAACATTATCATTCACTTCTGCACATTCATGTACTTCGTCGGCATCTTCAACAACTTTTCTTCAAAAATCCATAACTTCATCCGAAAGTCGTTTTCAGAGCCCTTTTTTTAATCAACTTAATTTTTCGAAATATTTCCATTGGAACACTTAGTGTCGACATCTATAGCTTCAGTTTCTATTAAAATGGGAAGTCCATGCCAAGTTATTCTTGACAGCACCAACTAATTCTAATGGTTGTCCTACATTGTGGATTTACTTAGAAGTAAAGGTCTTTATAGAATAGCCTCATACCAAGAATCTAAACCTAAAGATGGAGATAAGGAAGTCAAATGGGAAATAAGAAATATCGAGCATGTGGGTTGATAGGGATGTCTATTTCTCTAGACCTTAGATTCCATATCGCAGAACTTGATACCCCTGATGAAGCAATGAAACAACTCAACAAAGCTTTTGGAATTAAAAATACATACTCCCTAGTTTGAATTACATGGAGGGGAAAAATCGATGGTTAAGTGAGTGCCCATGATGGAGGGAAAACTGCTCCATGAAATCTATATAAGGAAAGAAACTCTCCTCATTTCATCATCTTTGGCATATCAATTTATCCTTGGTTGCTTGAGCTGCTTAACCGAATCAGTTGTTGTTCAACAAGAGTTCTTCAAGATAAGAGATCACCCTTTCTTTGGGGCACTTTCAGTGCCACCGTATGAAGGTTTTTCTACATTCTTCTGGAGGAGGATTTCATTGTGATTTCTAGTAGTTGCATTCATCTCCAGGTGGTGTGTATTACTAGAGGACACAATGAAGAGGAGGTCTAGTTTGCTTGTGGTGTCTTATAGTGGATTTTGGTTGGGACATTTTCCAGAGAGGAGGCATAGGAGGTTTCTTGTCATTTTGGAGAGTTTGGAAGATGGAGGAGAGTGCTTCTTGGGAGTGTGACTTTCACACTTCTTGGGCCAGCATAGAGGCAACATTTGGTGCACAAATGGGAGGTAGAGAATTAGTCTTTAAGGTTGAACTTTGTCAAGGGAGCTAAGGGAAGCATTTTTGGATGAGATTGCTACATTTCCGAATCTTGGGAGGAGGTTTTTTCTTTTATTTATTGCTGACTATATTCTTGAGTAGTTTGGAGGGTGCAAGGCATATTGGAGGTTGAAATTGTGAGGTCGGATTTAGGCCAAACCCTTTATGTGTTTTTATGGATTTGGGTCAAGGAGCTTGAGGCTGATTTTGTAGCATTTTCCGAGCAACGAAAGTGGAGTTTCCTCCAATTCCATTCCATCCAGTAGTGTAGTCTTTTGGGTAGTGTAGAGCATTAGAGGAGCAGTCATTTTCTAGTACTTGATATCATTGTCTCATCACCTGGGTTCTATCACGCTTTCCATTGAGGCAAGGCCAGGTGCATTCCTCCATACTATTGTAGTTGCTCCACTGATTAATAAAATGACTCATCTGGTTCTAGTTCTGGACTTTTTATGAGCATTTATTTATTATTAAAAGTTTATGTGTATAAATAATTTTTGCTCTACATATCACTATTTATTTATGTTTGGAACATTACAGTTGTATTAGAGCTCAAATTCTAGCTTATCTATGGGAGAAATTTTCTATGAGGGAGGAGGACCGAAAAAATATTACTTACATGAAGCAGAGGTACCAGAGCAAGGAAAGGGCGTTGGAGATTACTCCTAAGATAGAGGTACCAGATAAAGGAAAGGGAGTTGGAGATTACTCTAGAGACAAAGGTACCTCAATAAGGAAAGGGAGTTGGAGATTACTCCAGAGACAGAGGATCATGGGAAGATGGTGGTAACAGAGGATATGGGGGAGCTGAAGAGTAAGGAAGAAATGGTCTTTGAAAGTCTATTGAAGGCCTTGAGCAATTTGGAAAAGGGGAAGAAGGAGATGTTGGATGAGACCAAGATGCAGAACTCGGAGCAGAGCACTCACCGAGATTTTATATATGGAGAGACTTCAAGCACCTCTCAAAACTCAATGGCCTTTCACCTACTTCGCAATGACCATAATAGAGTGAGCCAACTTGAGCTAATTTAAATTCTTTTATACCTTTGGTGTAGGGTGAAACTAGTGGAGGAGAGGATCCATCGTTGATGGGAGAAAATTTCATGGAGTGGTAGTCCATGGGATCATATTTCAAAGAGGCTCTATCTTTTAGATATTATTTCTAGGTCAAACAGAATGAGAAGGGGAGACGATATGGAGGCCATGGTACGTAGAATTATGAGTTGCACTACACCAATTGGAAGATGTATTTTCCAACCTATGATGGCACTACCAAGTGCACAACATGTGCTTAGGTAGAGAAGTTGGACACTTCCAACTCAAAAGGATGACAGAGGTAAAAGCCATCAAGATGACCACATTGCATTTGGAGGGGGAGGCACACGATTAGTGGTTTCATGACTTGTCCACTCTAGGGCATGTCGACATGACCTACTATGAGGAGTTCACATGGAGATTAGTGGAGCATTTTGATTGGATGGAAACAGAGGCTCAGTTCAAGGAGTTAACTTTATTCAGGTAGAAGGACATCTGAGGCATTATATTCCAGAGTTCTTGACGGTCTCAGTCATGGTTCCTGAATTTTCAGATGCTAGGAGAGTATACACATTTGTGGAGGGCTTGAAAGAGCCACTTCGGGGACTGGTGAAGTCACGTAGACCATCTACTCTTTTGGAGGCAGTGACCTATATGCGATATTTATAGGGGGCCATCACCAAGACCTGGGCACCATTTCCTCCTTGCACTCCCTACACTCATAAGGGAGGTGACACTAGATCACCTACAAAGTAGAGAGGAACCCAAGGGTGTGGAAATTTGGATGATGAGACGAAGGGGGACCTCAGGAGGAGGAATTTGTGTTTTACATGTCGAGAGCCTTGGGCACTAGGACATCGCTGCACAATGGGCAAGCCCCATTATATCAAGGTCTTCTTCGACAACGATGAGGAGTACGAGGTGGAGTTGGAGCTTGGTGGAGGAGATACCAAGGATAGAGTGAGGGGAACACCACAACCACCACCATAGGTAGGATAATATTTTGCACTAGCCATGGGAGTCTTAGCTTCTTTGTGCACAATTCCCAAATTTTTTACCATGAGGATCAAAGGTATGGTGTAGGGGAAATGTGTCCTAGTTTTAGTAAATAATGGGGCCACCCGCAATTTTATTGATGCTTAGATGGTCAAGAAAAGGGGCATCACCACTGCAAAGTTTGAGGGTTTTTTAGTCTTAATACTAGGAGATAGGACTATGTAGTGCACTGAATATATTCCCTCTCTAACAGAGACAATGGGGAACTATTCAATGACAGACCACTTTTTCATGGTGGATGTACCAAACACCAATGTGGTGCTAGGTGTCAAATGGTTGTATTCCCTCGGTTGAGTTACCACCGATTGGAAGAGACTTGTAATAGAGTTTTTTGGGTCGAACGGAAACCTAGTGGTTCTTCGGGGCATGCATTCGTACCCTCCCCAAACAATTTTGACCCATGGGATGCAGGTCGATTTTAGGGATGGAGACATAGCATGGGGAGTAGAGTTGAGGATTTTAGAGGTTGGGCGGGAGTCCAAGTTGCCATGTCTAGACATATAGGCAATACTGGATAGATATCTAATAGTCTTTGGAGATATACCATCAGGAAAATCACCTAACAGGGGGTTCGAGCACACTATAGAGTTGGAGCCTCGTGTGCAGCCAATCATTACTACACCCTATATGCATCCCAAAGCTTATAAGGATGAAATTGTTAGCACCATCAGGGAGCTATTGGCGTTGGGCCACATTCGACTGAGTTCTTTTCCATTCGCTTGTTTGGTTATTCTAGTGAAGAAGAAGGATGGTACTATCTGAATTCATATTGACTACATGGCCCTCAACAAGAAGATGTTGATGAACATGCATCCCATTCTATGTATTGATGAGTTGATGGAAGAACTTAGAGGAGCCAAGTACTTCTCTAAGATATATTTATGGTCAGGGTATCATTATATTTGTGTGAGGGGGCAAGACATCCCGAAGAAAACTTTCAAATGTCATTATGGGCATTTCGCGTTCTTCGTCATACCTTTTGGGTTGGCCAATGGACTAGCTATTTTCTAATCGTGCATGAACCATGTATTCATAGGCTAACTGTGGAGGTTTTTACTAGTATTATTTGATGACATCTCGATCTATTATAGGACATAGGAGGAGCACCTATAGAACCTTGAGACAGTCTTACATATATTGGAGGAGCAATAGTTCTATGCCATGACTTCCAAGTGCGAATTTGGGCTGACATAGATTCTTTACTTGAGGCACATAATAGGTACAAATGGGGTCAAGGTGCATGATGAAAAGATTTGGGATTGGTGAGAGCCTCAAGATGTGAAAACACTGAGGGGATTTTTGGGCTTTTGTACCTATTATCGAAAGTTTGGGAAGGGATTCTCATAGTTGACAACATCCCATACTGATCTGACTAAGAGGGGGTATTTTGCATGGATAGAGGGAGCTCAAGAAGCATTTTATTTCCTCAAGGAGGTGATAAGTTGTTGCCGATATTGACAGTTTTGGATTTTAGACACCTTTTATTATTGGAGTGTTATGCATTAGGTGTGGGGATCGAGGCAGTCTTGTCTTAAGGAGGTAACCCCATTACTTTTGAGGTCGGAAGCTCCTAGTACATGAGATTTCATATTCCATATATGACAAGTAGATGCCAGCCATAATTCATGTATTGGCCAATTTTAGACAATACTTGGTGGGGAACCGATTTTGGGTGAAGACGAATCACAACAGTCTTCGCCACTTCATGCAGAAACATGACTTCAATGATCGGAAACAAAGGTGGTTCAATAAGGTACAGGCCTAGGATTTTGATATTGAGTATGTGCAAGGGAAGCACAATGTGGTGGCAGATGCACTATATAGGAGACCAACATGACTTTCACTCATGAGCATTTGCCATGATCGGAAGGCTCAGTTATTGGTAGAGTACACCAAGGATATTCAAGCGTGCGAGATATTGGAGCGCAACTATGTAGATGAGAACTATAGGGTGGTGGATGAGGTTATTTTCTACAAAGGTCAAATATTTTTGGTTTTAGGATCCCAGCTGATGGATTCCTTCCTTCGAGCAGGTCATGATTCTCCTTTGTTTGGGCACTAGAGGTTCAAAAAGACTTATATGGCAGTGAGAGAGCACTTCACTTGGAAGGGCCTCAAAGGAGATGTGTTGAGGCATGCGCAGGAGTGTGAAGCTTGCCAGAGGAACAAAGGAGAGTTCACCCATCCAACATGACTGTTGCAGCTTCTTCCCATTCCTGAGGGGAAATGGGAGAGCATCTCTATGGATTTCATCATCGAGCATCCCTTAGTACAAGGGAAGGATTGTAATTTTGTGGTGGTGAACCAACTAAGCAAGTTTGCACACTTCTTTTCCACATGGACACAATATTAAGCTTCATAGGTGATAGATTTATTCTTTAGGGAGGACTTTCATCTTCCAGGACTCCCTAAGAATATAGTGAGTGACCGAGATAACGGATTCATGGGAGGATTTTGGCAGGAGATTTTTCAAGATAGTGGGCACTAAGCTCACCCCAAGCACCATCTATCATCCACATACCAATGACCAAATAGAGTAGGTGAACAAGTAGTTAGAGGGCTATCTCAAGAACTATGTGATAGGTCAACAGAGGGCTTGGATTCGAAAGTTTCATTTAGGAGAGTATTGTTACAACACCACAAATGACATATCCATTGGTATGACTCATTTTTTTGCTTTATATGGTTATGATGCTTTGTCTTTTTCTGACATTGTTTTTGGAGATAACAGGGCCGCAAAGACCAAGGATTGGATCCTAGAGAGCCAAGATATCCTCAAGGTTCTTAAGGTTAACTTATAGAAAACTCAAAACTAGCAAAAGATGTATGTTGACATGCATCAAGTAGAGAGGCATATGAAGGAGGGGGAAACTGAAGCAGAAGGTGGCCTAGAAGATGCAACCAAGATACGGTAGGCCTTATAGGGTGATTAGGAGGGTTGGAGAGGTGGCTTATGAGTTGGAGCTACCATTAGGGAGAAAGATCCATAACATTTTTCATGAGTCATTCCTCCAAAGGGTATTGGGCCAACAGGTTACAACAATTGTAGAGCTGCCTCTGCTTGATGATGAGGGGAACTTGATTTTAGAGCCAAAGGCCATCTTGGAGTCTAAGGAGAGGAAGCTCAGGAGGAGGTCCATCAGAGAGTACTCAGTGCATTGGAATAGCTTACTAGATGAGGATGCTACTTGGGAAGCGAAGCACATACTTGAGCATCCAACATTGATGTTGCCTAGGGACAAGCAACATTTGGGAGGGGAGGATTGTTGTGTCCCTTACTAAAGTAATTTGGAACAAGATTAATTATTGCACTTTGGTGACGATTTTTAGGATAGTGGGGCCCATTCGATTTTATTAGCATATTAGACTTAGGAAAAGATATTTTTGTTATGATTAAGTTTCACGTGGGGGCCACCCACATAGGGAAATACACACTCCCTAGTTTAAATTGCATGGAGGGGAAAATTCGATGGTTAAGTGAGGGCCCACGATGGAGGGAAAATTGAAGGGAAAATTGAAGGGAAAAGTGCTTCATGAAATCTATATAAGGAAAGCATCTCTCCTCATTGCATCATATTTTGGCATATCGATTTCTCTTTGGTTGATCGAGCTGCTTAGCTGAGTAACTTGCTATTCAACAAGAGTTACTCAAGCGAGATCTCACCCTTTCTTTGGGGGCCTTCAAGTGCCACCCTAGGAAAGCTTTTCTTCATTCTTCTAGAGGAGAATTTCATTGTGGTTTCCAGTAGTTGCATTCATCTCCAAGTGGTGCAAATTATTGGAGGACGCAATGAAGAGGAGGCCGTGTTTACTTGTGGTGTCTTGCAGTGGACTTTGGTTGGGAGATTCTTCGGAGCGGAGGAATAGGAGGGTTTCTATCATTTTGGAGAGTTTGGAAGCTAGAGGAGATTGCTTCTAGGTAGTGTGACTTTCGCACTTCCTGGGCCAGCATAGAGGCAACATTCGGTACACACGTGGGAGGTAAAGCATCACTTTTTAATGTTGAACTTTGCCTGGGGAGCTAAAGGAAGCATTTTTGGAGAATATTGCTACATTTCCGGAGCTTGGCAGTATGTTTTCTCTTATATTCCTTGTTGGTCGTCTTCTTGAGTAATTTGGAGGCTTTAGCACATATTAGAGGCCGAATTTGGGAGTTTGGAATCACACCAAACCTTTTTTCTTTTTGTTTTGGTCAAGAAGATTGGGGTTGATTTTGTAGAATTTTCCAAGCAGTGGAAGTGGATTTTATCGCAGTTCTTTCAATCCAACATTGTAGTTTTCTTGGCAGCACCAAGCATTAGAGGAGCAGTCATTTTCCATTACTTGATGTGATTGTCTCATCACCTGGGTTTTGTCATGGTTGCCATTGAGGCGAGCCCAAGTGCATTCCTACATGCTATTGTATTTGCTCCATTGATTAGTAAAATGGCTTAGTCAATTCTACTTCTGGTGTTTTTATGAGCATTTACTAATTGTTGAAAATTTTTATGTATAAATTGTTTTTGGTTTGCATATCATTGTTTATTTAAGTTTGGAACGTTACACTATCCTATGGAACTTTTTTATTAAAAATTCTACATGCATGTATTGTGCTAAAGCACATGTTACCCCATGGTTTTGGGACAAAGGAACAATGTTTCTCAAAGGTATGGGCTATTGTTACAACCCCTTGCAAAGAAATTGATTTACAAACAAGGGAAAAAACAACATTACAGAGTGTGAAAAGTTCATTATAATATTTTTCACATTGTTTGCATTGAAAACTTGAAGCTTCATTGTTTCATAGAAAAGTGAACATACCCTTTAATTCACAACCATTTTCAATGAATAATATTCAAAAACAAGTATTTTGTGATTTATTGTTTCGCTAATAGATTTTTCATCTAGAAGTAAAAATAGGGATGTTTTATGCATGTTGGAGTATTTGTTGAAGTGTGCATGCAACATATAAGGAATTTGAATAGCATCATAGATAATCAAGAGATAAAATGACAAATAGTGACATGGCGTGGTGTTGAGGGAGATAGAGCTAATGTAGAGGACATTGTACACAAACATGGTCTACTAAGAACCTTCTCTTGTATTTAGGGTTCCTATCTTTATCCATATAAAATGGAAACTTTGGGATATCATGTGCTAAAGCTATAGGTAAAACTTATTGTGATGCATATATATTACATAATCCTGTTGTCATTATTCTATCTACTAGATGTATAGTGAAATTTAATTAAAGAGGTGCTTTTCAATATAGTTAGGTATAGTGAATGCACACTAAATCTAGGAACACATAATCATACCTTCCTTACGTCGATTTTTTGGATTTCACAAATATTCTTCTCAGTTCATTTTCCTCCTATAAGACGCATAAGGAAAGGGCAATGGTGTAGGATGTTTATTGAATCAATATTTATTATGGAACTAACATTATTTAATCTTTATTACAAGTTATATAAAACCATATTATTTGTAAAGTTACATATTGGAGTCAATATTAGATGTTTCTCCTATTGAGTTTCTACAAGTTGTACTAATTTATACTTTTTTTTAGATTGACATTTTCTAGTTATCACTGCTATTATTTGAATTCTAAGATTTCAAGTTTTTTTGTTTTAAATGGTATCCTCTCTCTCTCTCTCTCTCTCTCTCTCTCTCTTCTCTCTCTCTCTCTCTCTCTCTCTCTCTCTCTCTCTCTTCTCTCTCTCTTTATAATATATATATATATAATATATATATATATATATATATATATATATATATATATATATTATATATATATATATAATGCACCCAATTATATGGATCCTTGTGTATGCGTGGGGATGGTGTTTGGCATTGTGAAGTTAGTTTTCTTTCTTGATCAAAGAGGATGAAAACATGTTTTATTGACCATGTTGGTATTATTTGACCTTGATAGGATAATTTACCCTTTCAATATGTATTGAATACACAAAAAGATATCCATCAATTAATCCATTATGATATTCCAAAATGTCAAAATGTAATGTTGAGTTTCATAGTTTGAACATAGACAATTACTCAATGATGCTTTTATTGATGTTTAATATTGTTTGTGGTTAAACTTCTATTTTATGAGAACTAACATTTTGTTCATAATTGCTCATTAATAATCGAGAAACAAATCATAATTCACCTCAATTCTCCAAGGGAAAATAATACCTGCAAAGTGGCATGTTTGTCTTAAGACGAGTGCATGGACATAGTAAAAAATATTATTAACAAAGTCAAACTTAAAAAAATTTATATTCTAAGAGATATTCACAATTTATACATCAAAACCTTCTACAAACATGCATTCAATGATTATAAGTGAATATAGATTATCTTGTTCATTGTTTTCCAATGAAATCTAATAGTTTTCTTTTGAAACTTTCTCTTACTTTATGTACAGCATAAAGAACCAAAAATAGTGCTTTCTTAAATAATAAGGGACTTACATCACCTATTTAGAGTTTATATAATTATCAAGCCTTGATGTAGTTTTAAAAAATGCTCTTTCATTTTTTGCTAATTAGACATCATAGTACCATGATTTATTATATAATCCATGCTTACGCCTAGTTCAAAATTTTCCTTATAATGTTTCCTTGCTATTCAAAACCATTGAGTACATGGGACTTGATAAATTGTAAATCCAAGTGAAAATCATCCTTTTGAAAAATATGGCTTTGTCTTTAAGTAAAATTAATTAGGCTTGCAAAGGAAAACAAGTTAGCTACCAGTGCAACAAACAATTCTTCTTCTTTTTATTTCATTTTCTGTTAAGTTGATTTTTTTTTCCTCAGACAACTAAATATAATAGGTTTCATTTTTTTTAAGTCGTGTTTTCTCATGTGTATTATGAGACTTCAATGTTTTAAAATAACAATAATTAGTTGAGAAGCAAAATAGAAATTAATAAAATTGGTTAAAAGTTTGTTCTGAGATTAAAAATGTTAATTATACAGCTTGCTTTGTATGCCATCTCAATAAAAGAAGTACATTGCTTTGTATGCCACCTCAATAAAAGAGGTAAATTAGTAATGAACAAATTTACATCAACAAATTTATAACTTATAATAATGCTCAATTCCTATAATATTCTTTACCCTTCTAAACTTATATTTGATAATTAATATGTATCCAAAAGGTGGTTCGATGGATCTTAGAGTATGCCTTTTCCATAGAAGGTTTCGCTCGTTCACTTCAAAAAGTGGTATGCGCCAGAAGAACTCTCTTATTTCTAGAATTACATGAAGTATGCATACATTTATTTTCACATTTAATAAATTCAGTTTTACGCACCTGGTCACTTTTGGAAGTTCTTTCTGATCAATTTAGCGACCTAAAACAAAATTTCTGGACATAATTAAAGAGAACAAATTGGCTCATAAATTGATATTTATTATTGTAGGAATTGATAGGAATTAGTTGGAAGTTTCTTAAAGATTTACACATTTTTAAAAAGATATTGGGAGGAAAGTTTTAATAATCCAGCACTAACCCATCGTTTAAGTATCTTATTATGACCATACAATTTGAAACGTTATTTCTATATATCCACCAATTTATGGATCCTCTCTATTAATGTTAATTTTACCATAAATACTAATAATTTAGATAACCATATTAAACATAGAAATCATGCTATTCAGAGAAACAGGTTCATGTTTCTGGTTGTTAAAGTACTTTTCTTTTCTTGTAATCCGCAGGGTAAAGGAAGATGCCTTTTGAAGTATAATGACTTTTGAAGTCTAATGACTTGAAGTTGTAGATTAACCGTTGCAAGCTTAAATTTCAAAATCACCCTGACAAATATGAAACACATTACAATTCATACATGACCCGTTTGTTCTTCATTTATACAACCATCTTATTTTGGAATGCACTCCTGTTATTTTTATATTGCAAATATGAAGGAAAGTGATTTTTTTCGGTTTATTCATAATCTTAATAGAAATTTTGAAATTTTTTTTAGAAGAAATCTACCTCATTTTCCAATATTTCTCCTTAACATAATACATTATTCTTCAACCTTTTGCTATATGATTCATTTTCGAGTGAATAAATGTGTTGATTATGGTTTGTGACTCAGATTTGCATAATTAATATTTTCATGTACACTTTTAGCATCATAAATGTTACACCTTTTGCTATATGATACATTTTCCAGTGAATAGATGTGTTGATTATGGTCTGTGACTCAGATTTACGTGATTAATGATACTGAAGAATATTTTCATGTCCACTTTCAGCATTATAATGTTACACATTTTGCTATATGATACATTCTCCAGTGAATAGATGTGTAGATTATGGTTCGTGACTCAGATTTCTATGATTAATCATACTGAAGAATATTTTCGTTTCCACTTTCGGCATTAAATGTTCAAAATTAAAACATGGTGACAGCAAATATGTGGAGTGGTCGTCCCGTATGTTGTTCTGTGTAGGCATCTATATCCGGTTAATCAGAACTTGAGAAAAAACTATCATTTAAATAATTAAATTTTAAATATATACTTCATTTGCATTAGAGTTTGGATAGATGATTTTTTATACAAAGATTTTTCACAATTTCATGTAGAAGGTATTTTTAAGGAAATGGCAATTGTCTGTTAATTGTTCGGGAACCTAGACCTATCATACCTGATTGTTATTCACTATTAATTTTAAAAATATAATTTTGAAAATGTATTTTAAACTTGCATCATTATCAAAGAATAAGTCACGTGTTTGAGGAAGAGTTGTTTTCATAAGATCGTTGATTAATAATTATATATTTTTGAGTAATAATTATATATTTCTGAGATGGCTTTTATTTTTACAAATATATTTATTTAATTTATATATAATTTTTTTATAATATTTTTTTTTAAAATTAATATAAACAAATATAATAATTATGTAGTCAAGATTTTCTAGAGAATCACAATGAAAACTAAGGGCCATATTTTTTTTTATAATATATTTTTTTTAAATTAATATAAAGAAATATAATAATTATGTGGTCAAGATTTTCTAGAGAAATCACATAGAAAACTAAGGGTCAAAAGTCTTTAGAACTTCCATCTAGGTCAATCACGAGGATAAGGATGAGGAGCAAGATGGAACTCTATCTAGGTCAATCATGAGGATAAGGATGAGGAGCAAGATCATGAAAAGACCAATAATTTATACCAAAGATGCACCCTTAAATTCCCCGCTAGAAGAAAAAGAAATAAAAATAAAAATCTCTCTTAATGGATAAAAAACTATTTATTTATTAGTTATATTAGGATTTATTTTTAATTTGTTTAATTTCTATTTTCAAAATTCAGAAATTATTATAAACTCTAACTATTTCTAATATATTATTATATAGATTTTTAGATTCAAATGTCTTATCAATTCAAATTATTTATTAAAAGTTATACTATCTAATAAGAATGGAAATTTTTATAATACTAGTATTATTAATAAAAGCCAATAAAATTATATCTATCTAATAAGAAAGGAAAATTATATCATAATAATATAGTTAATAAAAACCAATAAATACAATAATAAAACAAAATTCAAAATAAAATCAAAAGAAATAAAAGAAAAGAGATTCTAGAACCGAACACACACCAACTATGAAAGGAGAAGGAAACAAAGGAGGGGAGAAAAAACCAAGGTGTTAAGAACAAAGGTAAGGGACCCACAAGATGCTTAACTTGCATCCATTGTCCCTATTAAGAGTCTTACTTCTCTTTTCAATCTCGATGGCTTCTCTTAATTTTCAGAGATGGAAATGATCAACCCTCATGGGGACCTTAGAATCCTCCAAGAAAATATGGTGTTTCGTTAATTTAGCATGTTCTGCTAGAGTAGAGGAGCAAGTCCTATAGTGCCCAACGTCTGTTGCATGCTCCTGTGAGAAATGGAATGACAGTTTCACAAGAACATTGAATTAAATAAACACCCTTCATTCTTTTGGGATCAATAGGGTCTTTGACAGATCTTAAAGAGCCACAAATGGTTTTTAAAGATCTAAACGTGGAGCCAATCTTTTGTTTCCTCACAATCCTAACAATCTTGTCATTCATCCTTTGGATAAAGGGAAGCTCAACACTAGAGGCCACTTCAACCTATTTCTATATTTTGTTATATAATTTTTTAAATTCAAACATCTTACCAATTCAAATGATTTATTAAAAGTTATGTCTATCTAATAAGAATGGAAATTTTTATAATACTAGTATTATTAATAAAAGCCAATAAAATTATATCTATCTAATAAGAAAGGAAAATTATATCATAATAATATAATTAATAAAAACCAATAAATACAATAATAAAACAAAATTCAAAATAAAATCAAAACAAGTAAAAGAAAAGAGATCCCAAAAACGAACACACACCAACCATGAAAGGAGAAGGAAACGAAGGAAGGGAGAAAAAATGAGGGTGTTAAGAACAAAGAGAAGGGACCCACAAGCTGCTTAACTTCCATCCATCGTCCCTATTAAGAGTCTTACTTATCTTTTCAAACTCGATGGCTTCTCTTAATTTTCAGAGATGGAAATGATCAACCCTTGCAACGACCTTAGAATGCTCTAAGCAAATATGTTGTTTCATTAATTCAGTGTGTTCCGCTAGACCAGAGGAGTGAGTCCTATAGTGCCTAAGGTCTATTGCATGCTCTTGAATCCTCTGAGAAATGGAACAATGGTTCCACAAGAACATGGAATTAAATAAACATCCTTCATGCTTTCGGGATCAATAAGGTCTTTGATGGATCTTAAAGAGCCACAAATGGTTTTTAAAGGACTAAATTGGAGCCAATCTTTTGTTTCCTCAGAATCCTAAAAATATTGTCATTCGTCCTATTTGGTCAATTTACTATGCAAATTAACACGAGTATTTAATTATCAAATCCAGGCTTGTAAGCTTGCAAGCATGTCCAAAATATATAGATTTTAGTTGTAGTCAATTTTAGAAGATGAAATATAAAGAGTTGAGGAAGTGCATATTATAAATATAAAATCTAATTAAGTATTTCTAATTTGCTTATGTAATATGTGTGGAATGAGGCTCCTAACTAAGGAGATCTAGATTGTCCTTCCTTAAAATCTTATTTCATCATTAATATTATTGCATTAAAACTAGAATTTAGAAATAACTCAACAAGGAAATGAGAATGAATTTCAATTATAGTTCATAATCAAATAGAAGAATTTAACTTAAAATCTTGTTTGTCCCTTCATATGCAGATTAGAATTAAATCAATATTCATTCAACAATCATAATAAATCTTCATACATCTACAGAAATCTGAAACAAAAACTAGTTTATAAAAATTATGATAAATTAACCAAGAAGTGCACTTAGCTTGATGTTGGGGGCCTCCACCCTTGCCTGGCATACTTGAAGAGATATCAGCTACATAAAACACAATTATTAACTCAACCACGAACAACAAATGAAATGAAATAGGTTCTTCAATTAATTTTCAGTATTCAAAGAGTTTTAAAATCAAATTACATAAACTTCTACATGCATAAGCCTTCAATAGTTTTGGCTGAAATAGAGAAATAATAAACAAACTTGACTAAAATATCTCTAACAGTCCTCTCTATCCTAATCCCATCTATCCTGGTCGAATCCATCCATTCAGTTCCACAAAATTTGGAAAATTCCAAAAAATATTAAATTTTCCCTATTTCCTAGGGATTCTTTAAATAGTAGGTCATGTTTGACCAGAGTTGATTGGGCATGTTTTACCTCAATTTGACCAAACCAATAGGTACACGGCCATCCTTGGTTCCTCAACTTTCCATATCTATGGTCAACTCATGCCCATGTGTCCTGCAAGTATGACTTCAATGGAGCCATTACAAGAATTTTTAATTCTATCTAAAAATACACTAAAAACCCAAATTTTGCAAAAATATCTAAAAATTGAAAAACATAACTTATATACCTGAATATGAATAAATTGTTCAAAATGAGGTGTATATGTATGGTCTATGGTTGAAAATGATGGGAATTAGGTGTATTTTAATAAGAAAATTTTGATAGAAAATGAGAGCCAACATCTCCCCCTTGCTAGTGTGCAAGCATGACTTCATGTTTTCTTTCTCCTTTTTGACCTTCTCAGTGTTGATCAAAGTTCCACCAAGTTCCAAGAAAAGGAGGTGAGGGAACGGGGATACGTAGGAGCAGCCTATGAAAAAGCTCCCCACCAATTTTTTAGGAAACGTGTGGGGATGTCGAGGTCTTAAAAAGTTATAAATATAGAATATAAATCAATGAATCATATAACTCAAAAACAAATTTAAAACGAAAAGCGTGATAATTGATATCATTATCATATAAATTATAAATATACATCATACATGTAAGTTTTTAACTGTACAGTGTAACTACTAGTCTACTAACTTCCTAACAATGCACAACGAAAATAAATTATAAAATTTTAAACTTTAAACCATATTGATGTTCCACTTACAACTATGAAAATTGAATATTGAATATTGAAATAAAATTATAAAAGACAAGTCTGATACATCAAGAGTTAAATTTTTAATTTCATAGAGTCAAAATAACATAAGAACATATCAAAAGATAAATGAGCATAATTTCTCATGCTAATCCATTCAACCAAGGAGTAGATAGAAGGCTTCTTGGCGATGGTGGTAGTGTTCTATTCAACGAAGGAGCAAACAAAAGGTTGCTTGGCGATGGCGACAATGTTTAGTTCAATGAAGGAGTAAAAAAAAAAAGAAATTGACATGAACATAACGTAAACCCTTCCCGGTCAGTCAACAAATATTAAAAATTATGATTTTTTTGTTTCATAAAAAAAAAAATTGTGAATTTTTCTATGGAAACGGCCCTTCAAGATCCCTTAAGACCCCTTTCACCTAGGAAATGACCCCATTCAAGTTTTCTCACGTACCTTGTTTTTTGGGAGCATGGAAAAACAACCCGCTCTCATCCCCAAGTCCCCAGAGCACGAGGGAGCTACGAAACTTGACCCCCAGGTGGGGCGATGAGACACCATGGAACACTGGTGCCGATGTATCTGTTGACCTTGATTCCAAAGCCTCTACCTGTGCATCCTGTAAAAGATAATCAATGCCTTCACACTTCCCTTCATTGTTAATGGTTGTCTTGACTTACTGTCTTTCATACTAATATTTGCATGTGTTTTTCTCTTTCATCCATCTGTAATCCTATTTAGCTATGAGGGAGTTTTTAGTTTCAAGTTTGTTAACTGTCCTGGTCAACTCTTTATTCTCTTCCATAATCTTTTGGTTATTTTTCTTATACATTTTATTTTCCTTTTTCAAATGTCTTTCTAGAATTTTTCTATCCTCCAACTCCTCTGGTAGCTCTTTGATTCTCTTGATGTGCAACTCCTTTTTCTCTTTTTTTTTTGTATCTTTGACAATTGACTATGATGAGGTAGATCTTACCTCAACATTGTCAAAATATAAATCCCTCTCCTAAGCTTCCTCATAGTCTCCCTTTTGCAATCTCTCAAAGATTTCATCAATTTATTTTGAAGTGGAAGGAGGTTCAACAAATTGTACTTCATGATCCTTTCCTTTACTACTTGTTTCTTCTTGGATTTTCCTCCTAGGCCTCCTAGGAATAGATATAAAATATTTTTTCTTTTCAATCATGATACTGTCTTGTTGTTTCTTGGATCTAGTCCTCACGTTCAAAGGAGAATTCATTATGCTTCTTATCGTATGTTCAAATTTTTCCTCTACTTCCTGTACTTTAATCTGGTGCTAGGCTAAAAATTCCTTCGATGTCAAACCATTACTTTTTATTTGATATTCTATCAATATTCTAATAAGACCCTAATGGTAGATGTGTGTCTCCTTAGTTTCAATTTTACCCTTCACACTCTCTATCATTTTGATTAAACTTTTAGAGAAGAAGTAGGGTAGATTGACTTTTGATTCTCCCTTGATATGCTGAAGTAGTCTAATATGAAAGAGGTAGACTACATTGAATCTGTTATAACGTGTAAAGTATCTCTGAATGATTAACACCAACATTTCCAAAGGTTCATTCAAACACTGCATTAGAATGCCTTTTGTCCTATCAAATGAGCCTTTTCTATGTTTTTCCAAAAGTAAAGTCCATCCATTATCTTTAAAATGCAAGCCTTTATGGTATTCTTCTCCTTCTAGTGGAAGATCTAAAGCTTCAGAAATGAACTCCGGGCTTAGTGGAATAGATAGGTTACCCATTGTTTTTTGACCTTGACTATAATTGTTTATGAACACTTTTCTTACCCTGTCATTATGCCCTTCGAACTTTTGAAGGAAACCTATCAAACCTGTGTGATATAGCTTTTCTATGGTCTCTTTTCCCCAATTTTCCACCTTGAATTCACTGGGCTCTAATCTGGTGTACATGTTTTATGTATACCAGTTTATGTACCCTTGTACAGTCAACATCATCATTATAAATCAAATCAAATGCATATATATGTTTCTACCTTTTTATTCAAGTAATTTTGATTACAGATTTTTTCAAAAGGTTTACTTGATTTTTTTTTGAACAAAAACGAAATGATTCCCTTACTTACTTATGTCTCAACTTCCTCTATTCTTCCTTTGTTCTTTTATAAATATGGATGATCTATTTGTCAAAACAAATTCTTCTTATGCAAAGATCATAAAAACATTTTAACAAATGTTTTTATTGCTCTCCATTCCCTGTGTTTGTTTTGTCGAAATTATTCCTTTTTTTGAAGAAAAACAAGTTCTTTGTCTTGAAAAAAAAACAAGTTCTTTGTCTCCTTTTTAAAAAGAATCATTCTGTAAAATCGTTTTACAATGCTCATGAATTCATGCTCTATTTTTTTTCTCTTCGAAAATCCTTCACTATGCATCGTATTTTTCATCAAAATGTGCTCATGGTGCATGAAATCATGATACTGTGTATGAAAATATACCCACTGTTTCATACATGGAGAGATTTCAAATTTTAATGAAGAATCAAATATATATGGAGATATTTTCAATTCTAATGAGGATACCTGATCTCTGGGTGATCTTGTGATGACTTGAATTAATTCAATATTGACACAACAAAAATGCAATTAAGACTCCTGTTGAATATTTGCCAAGTATTTGTTCTTCTCACAGGTGGCGAAATTGTTTAAATGGAGGCGGAGCTTAGACTTGGAAGTGGCAATGTTTTTCACTAAATTTGAAAAAGACCTGATTTGTGACACCTCTTTAAAAACAATTATGAGTTCATTTATCCTCTAAATTCGTTCAACACTAAGCAAAATCTGAAATTGATCCTTACCTGGTTCTCTTGTGCAATCTGCGGGGTTTGTTGGAGCATTTCACTCTATTTGGCGCACAGAGGAATCGGTCTTCAACTCAATATTAAATGTTATGCTTAACCACCTTAGTTCTCCACAACTTCCTCCTTTTATTTCTACGATGCTTTTCTTATCTCTAGCTTTTTCCTCTTAGCACTTCTCTTTGTGTGTTTTATGGCTCTGAATTCTTTCTCTTAACACTTCTCTCGGTGTCTTATATGGCTGTAGCTTCTTTCACAAGGTGTTGAATGTGTGCCCTTGGTTGCACAACATTATCACCCTTTCCGTGAGCTTCAATCAGCTATGATGGTGAAAGAAATGTGACATGGAGCTTTTGAAAATGTCTGAGCTCATAGTTTTGAACTTGTTTGACCATTTGATTATGTTGACTCACCTTCTGACCTACGTGTTGTAACTCCATGACTACGTCCTCCCCGTGGCTACGTTCTCTAGGCTCCATGGTGTACCGACTTGTCAAATCACATATTATATCATTCATGGCCGCCTTCATTAGCTGTTATGCCTATCTTCATTATTTCGTATGCCTAACTTCATTATTTCGCATTCCCACCTTTAGATTTTTATTTTTATTTTTTTTTCATTCCTTTGCATGTATCATAGGCACCTCATTTTTATAATCATGCATTTGTTTTATTGCACTACTTATACAATATGGTTTGTCATTTCATTTTATCATTTTATTTGTTTTTAAAATGACGATAGGAAAGGTCATTTTTAAAAATCAAATTAGTATTATTATGACATTAACCTTTGTATAGTGTATATAGGTCAACCAAAAACTTTTAATAGGAAAAACATTGAATCCCTATTTCCTAGTTAAAAAAGCTTATAAAATATGTAGGAATGGATAGGATTGTGTGATAATGGATATGTCATGATGGATAAGATTATTATGATGATAGGATTATTGTATGGTAGGATTATTACGATGAAGGTAATTGAGTAGGATAAATATATAATGTAGAATGGTAATGTAATAGAATGCATATCAAGTTAAACTAGTTTTATCAATTTCTAGAAAAAAATTCAAAAAACAAAGATTATACGAGTAATTTTTTTACACTCACTATAATTGTACTTCTATAATAGCTTGATATCAATACTAACTGATGATGTTCTTTGCCAATTCATTGTTGACTCATAATGATGGTTCTTCAACAATATTTTCTCATGGAATGTAAACAATAATATTTGTTTCTTTGTTTTATGTTTCCACATCTGATATTGACTCATGTCCCCTTTGTTGAGTACTGATTATTCAGGTTCCTTCTGCAATATTATTTTTCATGTTGTTTTAGGTCCCTTCTGCAATGTTGACATCTCAGGTCCCTTCTGCAATACAACTGCTTCGAACTATTTGCATAGTTTTATTATAAATATTCCCCCTTGCTTATTTTAAGGCTTTTCCTCAAGTAATGGAATGATGGAGGATGTTTTCTACAAAAATAAACCAATGAAAAACATAGAAGAAATTGTGGAATTCATATTGGCCAAACTAGTTGGTTTTCTGGTATGAATTCAAGTTTGTATTGTGCCAGTTCCCTGAATTTTCACAACCAACTCCTTTATTATTATTATTATTATTATGATTATTATTATTATTATTGTTATTATTATTATTTTTATTATTATTCTAGATGTAAGGAAGGCATATGACTATGTTGTTCCATTATTTCCATATTGCTATTTGTTGAGACTCTTTTCAAAAATTCTTCTTTATTGATAAGCTTATTATAGACCTTAAGCCTATGTCCATTGACTATAAACGAAATTGCTTGTTCATAAATTGTTTTGATTTTAACTGATCCATTATAAAAAAATTCTTCTATCTCATATGTCCCAAACTAATGAGTTGTAAAGTTTGCTTTGAAATCCTTGAACTTGGAGTCAAAGAGTAGTGCTGAGTCTCCTTTGTCAAAATTTTTACTCTTAACAAATCTATCATGCCATTTAAATATTTGTTGTTGCACCAACGTTGTGTGTTCTACCTCTTGCTATCGTATTTCATCTAATTCATTCAATTCCATGATTATTTATTGTTGTTCCTTTGTTAAATTCATTCCCAATTTTACTACAATTTTAAATGTTTGAATTTGAAATTCAATGGGTAATAGAACTTCCTTACCATATACTAACTCATATGGACTTAATACAATTGTATCATTCCATGTAATTTTGTATGCCCACAGTGCATCGTTTTTCTTTTTTGACCAATCCTTCCTATACATCTGCACTCTTTTCATCATGATATTTTCCAGAACTCTATTTGTAGACTTTACTTGTCCATTTTATTGAGGATGATACGAAGTATACTTTCTGTGTTTATTTTTGTACATTTTCATGAGATCCCGGACAAGTTTAGATGTGAACTGTGTTCGCCGATCTGTAACAATTTGTCTGGCAACTCCAAATATGACAAAGGTTTCCTAAAAAAGGAATGAAACCACTATTTTTTCTATTGCTCTTTCCACTTCCTTGGCTTCTCCCAACTTTGTAACATAATCTGTACATCTAGAATATACTTCTTTCCATTTGAAGGTGGGATAATGATTCCCTTGCTTACTTCTGTCTCAAATTCCTCTATTCTTCCTCTATTCTTCTATAAATATGAGTGATCTATTTTTCAAAACAAATTCTTCTTATGCAAAGATCATAAAAACATTTTAACAAATGTTTTTCTTGCTCTCCAATCCTTGTGTTTGATCTCTGTTTTGTCAAAATTATTCTTTGTTTTGAAGAAAAACAAGTTCTCTGTCTTGAAAAAAACAAGTTCTTTGTCTCCTTTTTAAAAAGAATCATTATGTAAAATCATTTTAGAATGCTCAAGAATTCATGCTCTATTTATTCTCTTCGAAAATCCTTCACTATGCATCATATTTTTCATCAAAATTTGCTCATGGTGCATGGAAATCATCTTACTGTCTATGAAAATATACCCACTATTTCATACATGGAGAGATTTTGAATTTTAATGAAGAACCAAATATATATGGAGATATTTTGAATTCTAATGAGGATACCTAATCTCTAGGTGATCTTGTGATGACTTGAATTAATTCAATATTGACACAACCAAAATGCAATTAAGACTCCCATTGAATCTTTACCAAGGATTCGTTCTTCTCATAGGTGGCAAAATTGTTTAAATTGAGGCGCAACTTAGAGTTGGAGGTGGCAATGTTTTTCACTAAATTTGAAAAAGACTCGATTTGTGACACTTTAAAAATAATTCTGAGTGCATTTATCCTCTAAATTCGTTCAAGACGAAGCAAAATCTGAAATTGATCCTTACCTAGTTCTCCTGTGCAATCCGTGGGGTTTGTTGGAGTGTTTCACTCTATTTGGTGAACAAAGGACTCAATATTTAACTCAACATTAAATCTTATGCCTAAACACCTTAGTTCTCCACAACTTCCTCCTTTTCTTTCTACGCTACTTTTCTTAGCTCTAACTTTTTCTTCTTAACACTTCTCTTTGTGCTTTTTTATGGCTCCGACTTCTTTCTCTTAACACTTCTCTCAGAGTTTTATATGGCTCTAGCTTCTTTCACAAGGTGTTGAATGTGTGCTCTTGGTTGCCCAACATTATCACCCTTTCCGTGATCTTCAATTGGTTGTGATGGTAAAAGAAACGTGACACAGAGCTTTTGCAAATGTCTGAGCTCATAGTTTTGAACTTGTTTGACCATTTGATTATGCTGACTTAACTTTTGACCTACGTGTTGTAACTCCATGACTGCGTCCTCCCTGTGGCTACGTTCTATGGGCTCCACGGTGTACAGACTTGTCAAATCACGTACTATATCATTCATGACCACCTTCATTAGTTGTTATGCCTACCTTCATTATTTCGTATGCCTACCTTCATTATTTCGTATGCCTACCTTCCCATTTTTTTTTATTTCGTTCCTTTGCATGTATCATAGGCATATATCATAGACACCTCATTTTAAAAATCATTCATTTGTTTTATTGCACTACTTATACAATATGGTTTGTCATTTCATTTTATTATTTTATTTGTTTTTAAAATGACCATAGGATAGGTCATTTTTAAAAATAAAATTATTATTATTATGACATTAACCTTTGTATAGGGTATATAGGTCAACCAAAAACTTTTAATAGGAAAAACATTGAATCCATATTTCCTAGTAAAAAATGCTTATAAAATATGTAGGAATGGATAGGATTGTGTGATAATGGATATGTCATGATGGATAAGATTATTATGAGGATAGGATTATTGTATGGTAGGATTATTATGATGAGGGTAGTGGAGTAGGATAAATATGGAATGTAGAATGGTAATGTAATATAATGCATATCAAGTTAAACTACTTTTATCAATTTCTAGAAAAAATTCAAAAAACAAAGATTCTAAGAGTAATTTTTTTACACTTACTGTACCTGTAATTCTATAATAGCTTGATATCAATACTGAGTGATGATGTTCTTCACCGATTCATTGTTGACCACAATGATGGTTCTTCAAAAATATTTTCTGATGGAATGTAAACACTAATATGTGTTTCTTTGTTTTATGTTTCCACATCTAATATTGACTCATGTCCCTTCTATTGAGTATTGATTATTCAGGTTCCTTTTGCAATATTATTTTTCATGTTGTTTTAGGTCCCTTTTGCAATGTTGATATCTCAGGTCCCTTCTGCAATACAACTGCTTCAAAATATTTGCATAGTTTTATTACGAATCTTCCCCCTTGCTTATCTTAAGACTTGTCCTCAAGTAATGGAATGATGGAGGATGTTTTATGCAAAATAAACTAATGAAAAATGTAAAAGAAATTGTGGAATTCATATTGGCCAAACTAGTTGGTTTTCTGGTATGAATTCAAGTTTGTATTGTGCCAGTTTCCTAGATTTTCACAACTAAACTTCTTTATTATTATTATTATTATTTGTATTCTTCTGGAAGTAAGGAAGGCATATCACTATGTTGTTCCATTATTTCCATATTTCTATCTGTTGGGACTCTTTTCAAAAATTCTTCTTTATTGATAGGCTTATTATAGACCTTAAGCCTATGTCCATTGACTATAAATGAAATTGCTTCTTCATCAATTGTTTTGATTTTAACTGTTCCAATATAAAAAAATTCTTCTATCTCATATGTCCCAAAACCAATGAGTTGTAAACTTTGCTTTGAAATCCTTCAACTTTGAGTCAAAGAGTACTGCCGAGTCTCCTTTGTCAAAATTTTTACTCTTAGTAAATCGATCATGCCATTTAATTCTTTGTTGTTGCACCAACGTTGTGTGTTCTACTTCTTGCTATCTTATTTCATCTAATTCATTCAACTCCAGGACTCTTTGTTGTTGTGACTCTGTTAAATGCATTTCCAATTTTATTGCAATTTTAAATGTTTTAATTTGAAATTCAATGGGTAACAGAACTTCCTTACCATATACTAACTCATAGGGACTTAATCCAGTTGTATACTTCCATGTAATTTTGTATGCCCACAGTGCATCCTTTAGCTTTTTTGACTAATCCTTCCTATTCATTTGCACTATTTTCATCATGATATTTTCCAGAGCTCTATTTGTAGACTCTACTTGTCCATTTTCTTGAGGATGATATGGAGTATAGTTTCTCTGTTTATTTTTGTACATTTTCGTAAGATCCCGGACAAGTTTATATGTGAACTGTGTTCCCCGATCTGTAACGATTTGTCTGGGAACTCTAAATATTGCAAAGGTTTCCTAAAAAAGGAATGAAACCACTGTGTTTTCTATTGCTCTTTCCTCTTCCTTTGCTTCTTCCCACTTTGTAACATAATATGTTCCATTTGAAGGTGGGATAATTGATCCCACAAAGTCCAGAGCCCATTTTTCAAATGGCTCTCTCAGTGCTTGTGGTTTTAATGGAATTTCATCTCATATTGTAGGTATTCATGTTCTTTGGCAGCTGCCACATCTTTTAACATAGGCCTTTGAGTCCTTGAAGATGGCTAACTAGTAGTAGCACAATTTGAGGACATTGTATGTTGTCCTCTTGTCTGCAAAATGGTCACCACATGTTTCATCATGACATGCTTTCAAAATATAAAAAAAATCGTCTTATGTAACAGATTTTTTTATTAATAAATCAGAACTAGCATAGAAGAGGTCACCATTGACCCAACTATATCTAGCACTTTCTCTAATTATTTTTCTTTTTTGTTTCTTGGTGAAATGGGATGGTAATGTTCCAGATGATAAATAGTTGGGTACCTCTACAAACCATGGGGTTTTAGTAGTTATAGAAATTAAATGTTCATCCAGAAAATTGTCTAAGAGAGGGATTTGATCTCCTAGTGAATGAAGTCTTGACAGAAAATATGTCACTTGATTATCTTGGTCTAGTCAATATAGAATAATAATATTAAATTCTTGCATCAATAATAGCCATTTAGTAATCATGCCATTTGTAATTTCTTTTTTCATTAAGTATCTAAGCGTTGAATGATTTGTATGAATAAATACCTGATATCCTGTTATATAATGTCGAAATTTGTTAATTGCATGCACTACAACTAGCATTTATTTTTCTGTGACTATGTATTTTAATTCTGCCAATGTTAGGTTTTTACTTATGAAGTATATGGCATAATTAAATTGATTTTATTTTTGTTCAAGTGATGTTCTTATTGTTGTGTTAGATGCATCAATGGAGATATGAAATGGAAATTATGAGTTTGGTCCACGAAGAATGGGAGCTATTGACAATCAGTAGTCCATCGAAATTCAATGTCTTTTGTCAGTAACTTAAATAGAGGCAAATCTATTTTACTAAAATTTTTGATGAATCTTCTATAATAGGTTACATATCCTATGAAAATCCTCACTTCTTTCTAGGTGGATAGTGGCATTAAATTTCAATGGCTTCTATTTTTGTTGGGTCCACCTTGATTCTGGAAGAAGAAATGTGGTGTCCCAACACTATCCCCTCAGTTAACATCATAAAACATATTTCATTTCTAAGGGATAGGTTTGTTTCTATGCATCTCTTTAAAAAAAATCAAGATTTTTCAAACAATCATCAAATGTATTTTTGTATATAGTGAAATCATCCATATAAACTTCTACACATTCATGAATTACATCAACAAAGATTGCAATGACAGCTCTTTGAAAAGTAGCAGGTGCATTACATAAACAAAAAGGAAAAGCATTGTATGCATATGTTCCCCATGGACAAGTAAATGTTTCTTTATGTTGGTCCTCTAATGTTATCTTAATCTAATTGTATCCACTAAACCCATAAAGAAAAGAAAAGTATTTATTTTTAGCTAATGAATTTAGTACATGATCAATGAATGGTATGGGGAAGTGGTCTTTCAAAGTGGCTTTATTCAGTGCCCTATAATATACACATATTCTCCATTTTCCATTTTTCTTTGGTACCACAACGAAAGGTGAAACCCATTGACTATCTGAAATGGGATAGATGAATCATACTTGTAACAGTTTTTATAGTTCATCTTTCACTATTTCTTTCATCATAGGATTCATTCTTCTTTGTGTTTGTCTTACTGGTTTGATATGATCATCAATATAGATATGGTGAATACATGTTTTTGGATGAATTCCTTGCATGTCTGTATAATCCCAGGAAAAAACTTTTGAATATTTTTGTAATAATGCAATTACCTATTTTTCTTGTGATGATTCTAAATTATTACCAATATTTAAACTCTTTTCAAGTTCAATTTCAATGATTTTTCTTTGATAATTGGTAATGGAATTAATAGGAAAGATGCTTTGCAATGAATTCTGCAATGATTGAATAATACAATTTTCTTGAAAGCATTAATTTAAAAGATGATTTGCGGTTTCATATTGTGTTATTCTTATTTGTTCAGAAATATAAGGTTCTAAGATAAAAGGATCTATTAAACTCTCATCTTCTTCCTCTTCTCTAAAATTGAAGGCTTGATTAATGCTTAAAATAGGCTAAGTGTTTCCTTGTTCATTGGCAGGCCATGATAATAAAGAAGGAGATTATGTAGGAGGATAGAGTGTGATATTTTTCCTTTCATCTCCATGTGCTATGATCATACTTCCTGATCTGCATCCAATCAAGGCACATGCTGTGGTTAAACAAGGTCTGCCAAAAATTAAAGGATAGCCTTCTAAATTTGTTTTTGGTTGCAATATCAAAAGGTCTACTAGATATTCCCATGAATTCAAAGAAACAATGATGTCTTCTAATATTCCCTCTGGTACTACTTTACATCTGTCTTTTAGCTCTAAAATTGTAGTAGTAGGTCGAATATTAGGTAGTTTCAAATATTTCATAGTTTCTGTTGTCATGACCTTTATAGCTGCTCCCAAATCTATCAGAGTATTTGGAATTGAAAAATCATTAATCGAAATAGTAACCATAGGTACCCTAGGATCAATATATTTTTCAATTGTAGTCTTTGCAGACATGAGACTAGCTAATTGGCCAATGACTTGGATTGTGGGTTGATCTCTTTTCTTTTTACTAGTTTTCTTAATGTATAATTCCTTAATTGTTTTTGCATAGATTGGTATATCTTTTATAGCTTTTAGAAAAGGAATTTTGAAATAAGATTTCTTTAATTCATCTAAAATATCGAATTCAGGAAGAGAAATTGGAATTTTTATTTTCTTCTCTACTAACCACTCTTGATAGGGTGGTGTTTGAGTCATAATAGATTTTTGTGGTGAAGTAAAATTATAAGTGCGGACACGAACCAATTCCTCTAGCCAGATAATGGGGCTAGCCACAACATATACATTCTAAGGAAGATTTCCTTAGGTTAGAATCAATCAAGAGGGCCTACCTCTTGGTCGCTTGTCTTGCTTGATGATGTCCTCACTTGCTCGCTCGGGCAATCTCTCGCTTCCTTCTTCAAGCTCCTGAAACAAGTAAACAGCAAAAACATACAAACATAATAATAGACAAATTGAAATTCAACCTACTTAACAAGTCAAGAAACATTAAGACATGGATATTTAATATTAAAAAACATATACGAAATCAATCGATAGTTGCATATATTAATATCAAGGAGAGATTACAACCATTCACCTTGACGTTGCAGTCTTCCTTTGACAAGACTAGGTTCTCACACACTTTTGCTAGCATTGCACTATGCCTTCAAACAACAATAGATTAAAATGTCTTCCCTTTAGGCTTCACTCCAAACCAAAACACACTTCTCCCTCACACAAATAGATATCTACAACTAGTAATAGCTTGCTTGTCTACACCAAAATAACATCAACACTTTGAAACTATAACAATCACAATCAGCCAAAAACTATCAACTGTGACTAGTTTGTGCTTGGGAAGAAGGGATGTTTATATAGGAAATATGGATGGGAAATGGATCCTCTTCTCATGGGAGAAGGACTTATCCCTTGAGTTAGTTCCATCATTATAGGGGAAAGGAGACCAAACTGTCATCCTCGACCCCATTGGGCCAAACCATTTACCAGACTTCCATCCATTACGGAACTTCTAGAGCTGGAAGCTTCGGCTCTAATTTAAATAACTTTCCATAACAGAACTAGCATGACTGAGACATAGCTGAGTCACTCCTATTGTTGCGAGGAGTACTGCTAATCACCACACATCAATGCGAGGGAGATAAAAGCCATTAGCGTTGATCTTATAAACTAGGCAAAACATAAGCTTCAGGGGAAATGGTGCAAAAGGGAAATGATCTACTAATGAAGAGGGACATAATGGGAGATTCTTCATGAAGGAAAAGCATTTCGGGTTCACTATAGAGGTCCTCCAGGATCAAGGAATGGGGAGTATAAGGACAATGACAAAATGATTTGTAACAGATGACCCCTAAAGCATGAAGGCCGAGCTAGAGTGAGGGATGAAATGCTTTATGAATCAGTGCAGGGAACCAGTCTACCATTGGAAAACCTATAAGAAAGTATAGATACATATACATAAACTAAGATCTCTATCAAATGATACATGAAGCATGGCATGGATGCAACCATCCATAGAATGATCAGGTAAATGAATCCAGGTATGGGCACAACTATCCGTCAAAGAGGACCATAATGAAACCAAGATATGGTCGCAACCATCTAATAATGAGAAGGATCACATATGATAACTTATGGCCTGGTTACAACCATCCATCTGAAAGAGACATGTATATCATCATAATCATGTCACAACTCTTTGTAACCTGGACTTTTGTGATATGAGTCCAGGGTCTTACACTCCAACACGACCCGGTCAAAGTACAGATTCTAATAGGTGAATAGATGTGTTAACATCAAACATGCTAGAAAGTCGCTAGATTACTAGTCGATGATGTAAATTGTTAACAAGCACAAGAGAAGCCACCAAAAATGACAATGGTTATCAAGGTATTATCAGCACAATACACAGAATGTGAATAGAGGAACTGAGGTCGAATGCCCATAAAATCACTCGATCGAAAGCCAATGACATGAACTTGTCATCGAATGCGAAGAAATTTCCATTAGGGCATGCAAGCTCTAAGGTACTTGAAGGGAGTATCTCGGTCAACTTCCCGGATAATGAGTTGAAGTCGACAGAAAGCGACTGTGTCAAAAGAGGGTCATAATGAATCCCACATCATCGACGCTAGACAAGAGGATGCAAAATGATATTGGATAATACAGAGAATCAGAGATAAGTGTAACTATAGAAGGACAACTCTTGAAGATATCGGTGACACAACTGCAAGTTGGCAGCTTTTGGATCCATGGGATCGGTGTTCATGATGACGTGGAAGAGATAAAATGGAAGGTAGAAATAAATGTTCCAAACCTAGGAAGGTCAATGATACAGAGGAGGATGTCCCAACCTAACATGAAGCAAAGAGTGTCATGTTCAAGAGTGAGCTGCCAACACGACTGATATATTTCCAAATTTTTCCCCCACCATTTATGGTGACTGCTCCAATTATTTTTTAATCACAAGCGTAAAGGTGATAGCACATGCTTACATTGTAAGTTCATCCTTAGGATGAATCTGACCTAGTAGGTTTAACGAGCCCTAGGAAGTTGAAGCTCATGTTCATCATGGTGATGAATCTAATGTCGTTTAGTAGCTTAACGAGTTCGACAAAGGTGTAACTCGATATCTTTTTCATATTTAGAGAGCTTGAAAAAGACATGTAAAAGAAAACTCCACATGGCCCGAAAAGCTAAAAAACAATACTTGAGAGAACCACTTGACCATTTCAGTCAAGGAGTACCATTTTTGTAAATAGTTCCTCCCAGCCCGAAAAAGAAATAAAATTATACTGGGCGCATGATGTTTCGCATCCGTTAAAAAATTTGAAACGACAAGGGCTCAGCCATCTTTTCACTTTTAAAGGGTCGAAAAAGAGCTAAAAGTGGACCCCCCTTTTTTATTCTCTTTAATGAGTCAAAAAGGGAAAAAATACTCGGCAATATTTTCATATAAGTTTAACGAGTTGAGAAAAGTGCTAAAACATGACTCATTGTCATCGTCGAACATCCATCACCTGTTGCTACACATGTAAGGTAACGTGTATTATCGAGTCCTAGAGGCAAAATAGGTTGAAATATTTACAAAAATTGATATTTTCATGAAAAAGTGAATATAAATAGGAAAAGTAAACATAATTTTACCATTTACAATTTTATCTTTGCTATGAACACTTTTTACCCACTTTTTCCCTAATTGTTATAGAGCACATTATGGGAGATTTGGGAGGTCAATCGACGAGCTTCCAATTCCAGGTAATAGCCAAAGACCTGACCTCCATTTTCATGCCATTTATTTTTATTTTTAGCCATTTTTGGGATTTTTAGGGAGGTTTTTGAAAATATTTTTTGCCCTCGGTTGGCGTGATTTATGGGCACGAAATCGTACCAGTCGAGGGTGATTTGAAAAGCCATCTGCACTGACCAATGATTTTTTTTTAAAAGATGTGCTCCGAAGCTATGGATAGGGGAAAACCCTATGTTCTAAAAAACTGGCCATTTAGTCTTGAATTTTATGTGCCAAGGATGATTATTGACTCAAATTAATGGCTTTTGCATGAGAGAATCACCAAAAATGGTCGATTGGAAGGAAAGGGAACATGAAGATGTTGACACCCAGGAAATGAATGATCCAAATTTCCTAGAGGCTTTGAGGGCTTGTGCGCTCCCCTAATTCTTCCTTACACCAAGGATGCGGGCCCAGCCTGAGTTGCTTTGATACTTGATAAACCATTGGGACACTAATCGAGAGATTTTTGTCATTAGGGACCAGGAGTTGGAGTTGAAAACTTCAGATATCTACTTCATCATTGGACTATCTCACAAAGGGGAGCCAGTGAACTTGTATGGGTCACATCTGATCAGGGCAAGCATATCTTCCCTACTTGCCGAACACTGCCCTAAGGCCTTGAAATCCAAGAGTGGGAAGATAGATATTTCTAGTGTGAGGGATTTGACACTGAGGGTGCTTTTGTTGATTATCAACAAAGTGGTGGGGTCCCAGGCATAACATGAGACTAACAAGTCGAAGTTCATTTATGCTATTGACTGCATAGCTCCTACGATCTTCAACTAGTTAGAGGCCACGAAGGTGAACATTAAGCGCTAGTTGTCAAAGGCCAAGGCAGGGAATCTGAAGACTTTTCGCTTCAGATCTGTACTTGTGACCTTCTTCCTGGAACAAGTGCCATTGTTCCAGTATCAGTTGACTGAGGTAGATCCTCCTGTGCCACACGATCTGTCGATGGCCCGCTGGAGTCGTTTGATGCCCAGGATCACTAGGGGTCAACACATGTCATACTGACCTAAATTCTTCTCATGGCTACAACAACAGAAGATTGTCGTGGAGGATTGGCCATATAGTGACACTTATTTTTGTGGAGATCTAGACATGCCCTTACCAAATGGAGAGGACTTCGATGATGAAGGTAAAAACTCAAATTTTTAATTTTGATAATTTTCAATTGCTTTTGGTATATGCATGCTTATAACATTTTATGTAGATGTTGGACCAGAGCATCCAGTCGGGATGTCCTTGATAGCCAGGCATGTCCCTTACCCTATTGATGTTGTCTCCCCTTATCAGGAAGGGAGTGACAACAAGGAGGATATCGTGAGGAACCTTGATGGGTTAACTCATGGTATGCCGGAGTATGCTCAGATAGGAGACATGCCCTGTCGGTACCAGAGGCACATGGTGGCAGTCTCTGATCGTATTCATCGACTATTGACTCATGTTGCATGAGCTATCTCATGCTACCATGAACATCATGCTGAGTGGTTCCTAGGTCCGACACTTTCATATTTTTTGAGGTCTGCATGCCACGGATGTAAGAGGCCTACAAGCCGCTGATGTTAGTTTAGACGCACATATTATTTTTTGGTGTTCTGATGTATCAAACATTCTCACCATATATGTGTGTGTGTGTGTGTGTGTGTGTGTGTGTGCGTGTGTTGTATTTTCCTATCCATTATGGTACAAATGGATTGTCTTATCTTTTACAAGTTTCGTAAATGTCTATCCAGCACATAATTAGCTAATGCATCTGTCAATGTATTCAAACGTCTAGGAATATGATGATATGTAATATAATCAAAATGTCTTTCGATTATATGGATAAGAAGATATATTGATAATATCTGAGGGTTCCTGACAGAATATTTACCGTTGAGTTGGAGGACGACAAGCTGTGAATCCAGGTTGACAACCAATTCTCTGATGCCTAGAGTGATGGCTTTCGACAATAGTTCAATGACCACATTGTATTCAACAATGTTGTCAGTTGTACGACCTCGGCGGTACCTTCAAGGTCAATAAAGTCACCATTAGGGTCATAGATATCCCATTCCATGGATGATAGGTTACAGGTACTATGACAAGCACTATCGGTGAAACCAACATGAGGAGTCGTAGACATCTGCAAAGCAAGAAAGGCATACTAAACAAGAAAGTTGTTTGAAAAATATCACACAAAACCACGTTGTACAAAAATGAATCACACACTAGTGTACATAAGTAATAATGCAAGATGACCTAAGAATAGTACTTTTTGAGGTGGGAGTCCATGTTGGGACTCGGGTAATCAATCAACACAAAAGGACACAGGAGTTTTACCATTGTCATGACGAGTAAGCATCGACTTAGCTAAATAATGGACTAGAAATCTAAGGATGTGCCCCCATGCCCCTTGGGCAAGGGAGGGTTACAAGTCAGAGGATAATCTGTAAGAATTCAGGGAGGGTGAAAAATCTTGAATCTATGAAGGGATAAAGGTGCCCTCAGTTGAAATATCTTGATCATGTCAGGGTAAACTAACACATCAATGACAAGCGAATAAGAGCATTCTTTGAAAAACATAGACATCACCACCTAGTGACATAGGAACAAGGGTGATGATGAGTATCAGTCCATGGTAGTTCCTCGAAATTTCCATGATGCGTTCATCAGCGAGGAAGGTCTTGGCTAAGGGATCGGACAATTCAAAAGTGCCAAGCCAAGGAGATTGAGAGTACATATCGAGAGAGGTCTTCGACATATGAGAATCAGAGGATGCAGAGTTCGAAGCCGATATAATTTCCACGTAATTGACTTCCGTGTGACTAAGTGGCATAACCTTGCCCCAAGTATCAACAAGATCTGATGCAGGTATGACCCAGGGATCATGTTTGATTGAGATCATGTTGACAGAGGCAACATGAGGAGGTGGGAATGGAGAAATTCCCTTTAAGGAAAAATATTTGAAGAGACCTACCCCGACACTCTCATAGGGAGCACCAGAGTGCCTAATGTATGGCACATTGTCATCCAAGGAGGAAGTGGCAAAGAAAGCCAACTGATTGACAGTGACAATTTTCCCTTGATGGGAAAAATGAATCATGCAAAACAAGGATGAGGCCATAACATACATGGAATGAGTCCAACTTCGGCCGAGTAGAATATTATAATTGAGATTGGCATCAACAATTTCTACTTCAACCTGCATTGTCTTGCCTTCTAGGGTGATGGAAAGTTTAGGTAAGAGACAGAAGAATCGCGAATCACACCCATCGAAAGTTTCCAAAGTGTTCAGAGATTGGTTCAATGTAGGGGAACCAATAGCTTTCCAACATGCAATTGACAATCACACCCATCGAAAGTTTCCAAAGTGTTCAGAGACTGGTTCAATGTAGGGGAACCAATAGCTTTCCAACATGCAATTGACATGATGCAGGTGGAAGCACCTTCATCAATGACAGTGTAGTGGATGGTCTTCCCATTCATGACTATATGAATAATAAAGATAATCTGATGAGGGAGTTGTGGAAACTAGTGTTAGTGCTCAAATCCGCCTTAGGCTGAAATAAGGCAAGACTCAAGGCCACATCAAACCACGCTCAGCCTCGTAGCTAGCCCTACGAGGACAGGAGAGGGCTCTCTCCGGGTCAAACTCGGTAAAAGGTAATCAAGCAAGGCTCGAGATGACCGAATTGATGACTGATTTTAGGCTAGGTATTAAGTACAAAGTGTTTAGGATTGATTTTTTATGATTTTGTTGAAGTCAAGGGACAGGCAATTTTGGGTGCGGGGATGAGGCACAGTTTTTGCAGAGGTCCACTTGGGGCAAGATAAGCAATTGTTTTGATTCCTTAAAACACGTGAGATGGATAGACCATATCGGTGAGAGGCTAAGGAGAGAAAGAGGTCTCAAGGATTCTCCTTAAACTGAAGAAAACATAGAATATTAAACAAATTTAAAGGCAGAGCATGGCAGTTTCATGGATTCTACCTTAACACTTCATTTGCTTAATAAGAGAAGATTTAATGAAGATAATTATGCACATACATAACTTACAAGAACTAAAAGAAACACACCATCAAGACATAATGCCACATGGATCCCAAGTAGTGGTGCAAAACCCTAGTCTTCCTTTGCCAAAAATGTTGTAAATATGTACAATATAGTCTCAAACTATCCCAAGAGTCCAACCTCTGTTACTGAATGAAAAATTACATATATAGACCAAGCCAAACCATTCCCTAACCTCTAGGGGTCGAGCTCCTCATTCTAGGAGCTGTTTCAACCAATTCTAAACTAAGCACTACAAACTAGGCAATCAAAACAACTTGCCTCTATAAACTTGGAAACCAATTCATTCATTAATTTTTTGCCATTTTATGAATGAATCTTCTAGAATAGGTAAAAAGAGCCATGTAAATCATGAAATTACATTAGTTACATCAAAGAGAGTGAAAAATCTCATGAAAAGTCAAGACTGGTCAAAAGTTGCGTTGTCCTGAGCTGAAAGTGCAAAACTGGCCAATTTTCCCTACGCGTAGCGCGCCATTTCCCTACGCGTAGCGTGCATTTCAGGCCAATTTTGAGGTACTTCCCAGCATCCAAATGAGGCAACAGTGGGCTTGCTGGAAAGGTCTAGATGTCGGCTATCCAACCCAAGTGGAATTTTTCAATTTTCTATCCATTTGCCCCTCCAAACTTTCAATCTCCCAAGACTGCTCTCTGTGTGTCCAAAACGTGACAGAAGGTCATTTTTTACTTGTTTTTTGACCTTTTGGGGGCTCAAATCTCCATCAAATTTCTTGGACATGACTGAGCAGCTGTATTTTGTCATGAAAAATCCAAAAATGCAAAATTTTCCTGAAATGGACCTCCCCAATGAAAGTGTAGCGCCCGGCGCGCTACGCGTTGGGGACAAAAACCTGTTTTTGACAAAAAATTTCAAAAATGACCAAAACTGCTCCAAATGGTCTGAATTTTGAGCTAGGGGTGTATCATTGAGTTCCATGCTCCCTCAAGGTGGCATCAGCCAAAATCTAAAGTGGATCGGGCCTTTTCCTCCGTTTTAGTGCTTTGGCCAATCGTCTCTTGAGAACCTTCATTTTTGCCTTGCACACGTTTATGCGGGCCCAATAATGATTCTTCATGTGGCGGAGCATATCTTTGTCTCTATTGGCTTTCGCCAACAAATTTTCCAAGTGAGTGTTCACCCGAATAAGCATGGATTCTCGATCTATGGGTGTCAAATGACCGGGTCTCCTACAGGCCAATTCCCAGTCTTCATGAATCTTCCACTGCTCATAAAGCTCGTGCTCATCCTCCAACTGTTTGTTGCGCTGCTCTAAATAGTTAATCACCCATTTTTCCATCTGTAATTTCTTGTGCAGCGACTCATTCTCGGTCCTTTGCTCTCGGATGATCTCCTTGAGCTCTGAGTCAAGAGAGCTAGCCTCAATATCTATGACATGTGTATCCGGACCTCTTGAAGGTCCCTCATAAATCATGGGCCTCTTGCCCCTGTCCTAAACCTGTACCTTTGCTGAAGAAGGTGGCGAGACCCCTTCCACATGGTGTGGAGATAGTACTCGCTATGTCGATGAAGTCAACGAGACCCCTTCCACCCCGGGTGGAGATAGTACTCGTCGTGCAGCTGCAAATAAGGCTCTGGGGCCTTTCTGATATGTTACATATGATGGAGCATCAACATGCTCAGTTTCATGAATGTCCGACTACTGTGTAGGTCCCTCATGAATATCAAACTACTGGGAAGGCCCTCCCTCATCATGGATAATCTCAGGAGGTGGATGTGGCACTGTGAAGAAGTCGCGAGAAATGAAATCCTCCCATGGAATACCTTGCTATGCCAACTGATGCATCACTATGATCTCGATCAGTGCATAATGATATATACTTTTGAGTTGCTGTGCGGGGCTCTTCCTTTGCACTACGGGCACCATCTTCTCTATATTCCGGGACACGAAAAAGGGAATGTTCATCATTCGTACTCGAGTAAAATGCATCAACAAATGGATATGGTACGAATATAAACGTGAAAATCGGCCCTCACAAGTAAAATAGCGCATGATAAGCCTCATCAAGGGTGCATACTCCTCCCTTAGGAATCTAAAAGGAAAAACAGCAGTAAGTTTCTTCATGAATCCGGGTTTGATGTATGGTTGATAATGAAATTTGCCTAGTAGCTTGCGCTTGGTCCACTCTTCCCCAACATTTGGTATCCCAATGGCTTGAGCAACAACCTCAGGTGATAATGTGAAATCCACTCCTACAAGGTTCACATGGCCATTGTGTAAATGTAGGACAAACAAGCGGACTAATTCCCTGTGATGTTGAATTTGTGAGATCTTCTCACAATACTCAAAGCATGATTGGTATCGAAAACAAGACAGTGCAAATGGACAAGCTTGCAAATAAGCCAAAGAGGTGGGCTCCTCTCTAACATGTCGACAACCTTTACCACCCTTGTGATGCCTCCTAGCCACTTCTTCCTCCGGTGTTGATCCACTGTAATCACTCTGCTCATAATATGATTCGGTTTCTGACATGGTTTTGAAGACAAAATTGTTGAACTGTATGTGTTGACTGTGCACACACTTGATTGCTGTTTGACTTTTTATGTTGTTACCAAGGGGACATAAAGACAAGGGAATTGTTAGGGAAAGGGAAACATGAGGGAATTAGGGGAAATGAAATAACGAGGAATTTATGGAAGGGAAAGAACATAGGAAACTATGATAGTGTAGGATTTGGGGTGAAGTAAGTTTTGGGGCTAAGTAGGGTTTTGAGATTTTTTGGAGAAATATTGTGAAATTTTATGGGAAATTTGAGAAGAAATAGTGATGAATATGAGAGGAAAAATGAGGCTGAATCATGGGAAAACCTTGGGCAACATATCTTTGAAACCCTAGCAAACTTAGTCTTTCATTTTACACATCAACATTAGGGTTTTTTGTTTTCAATTTCATGGCATATTGGTCATATTTCCTTTACATTCATTTTCCAAAAAATAACCAAAACAACCATGAGAGAGCTTACTTGTAACTTGCTTGAGCTGAGAGAGGTGTATTGTGTGTTTGCTGCAAGTTTTAGGGTGAAATACCCAACGCGTAGCGCCCTCTGCCCAACACATAGCGCGCCCCCAACGCGTAGTGCCCTTGTATTTTTTCACGGCCAGAACCTCCCCTACGCGTAGCGCGCCACCAATGCATAGCGCGCACTTCCCAACGCGTAGCGCACTACCAAGACTGCCCAACTTTTCTCAATAACTCATGAAATCGCCTTTGCAAGTTTGCACTTAGCTTGTGAGAGGCAAATGAGTTACAAATGAAGTTTAATGTGCTTTGATAGGCTTGCTTTAAATTTACATTTTCCCAAAACCCACTTTCTAATGTTTTGAGTGTTGACACTTTTTGAACTTAATTGGCTCTGATTTTTGGTTTCTTTTCTTTGAAAAATTGGTTGAACTGATGGTTTCTTCTGAAAATTTTTGCAGGGATAGCTACTAAGGTGCTTTGGCAAAGGAGACCAAGGCTGTACTTTGACATTTCGAAAATTTGAAAATTTGAGAATTTTTTACAAAAAATGAGAGAATGACCTTTATTTTTCAAAAACAGAGCTTTTGAAAACAAAGTGGAAATTTAGCTGAAGAATAGTGAAAATTGTTGAAATGATGCTTTATGAAGGACATCCCTCTGGCCTGCTGGTCCTTTATAACTTCTCAAGAGAAAATTTAACTCAACCCTAGACCTAAGACCTGGAAATTTAAAACAAGACAAATGACTTTTTGAAGACTTTATTGACTCAAACAAACCTAAACCAGCAGCGCCAAACAAGAGGGGGATAAAAGACACAAGCTCCTCCAGTAGAGTTATGGCATGCCTAATAGAATGCAACATGATCACACTGATGGGACACCTAATTATGAAATTCAAAGAGATTTGATCTCTGGTGGAGGGCTACTAGACCGACTCTAACATTGGCTCCAATGGGGATGGTAGCTCCTTGGAGATGCCAAGAACAGCAGATCTCTGGAAGAGCAGACAGTGCCTTCACTCATTGGGTGATGGAGTCATTATTCTGACACAAAATCTTGAGAATTTGACTGAAAAAACAAATATTGCTTTGACCAAACTAGACTCAAAACTAAAGACTAAGACAACTGACTTGACAAACTTAGACCTACTAACTTTCATTTTCAAAATTATAGCCTTCACTTCGGGCCCCAAACTGAAGATGAAAAGTTAGTGTACATGTGCGATAGAAAAAGAGTAAAATGATATATACAATGATAATGAATTGAGCAGAAAATACTCAAAAGTGATATCTCTTTAACAGTCGACCGTTGATCGGCCCTCCAAGATATTCATCTCCGTTCATCTCTTTGAGAAGAAAAGCATTTTGGCCGTGATACGCTGCAATCTTATAAGGTCCTTTCCAGAAATTTTCAAATTTGCCATGCTTTCCCTTGTCTTCATGACGAGCATCCCATCTTAAAACAACCTCATCCAGCTGAAATGTATCTACCTTTGCTTTCCGGTCATAAATCCTTTTGATACGCTCCTGCAATTTGCAAGTGTTTTGAAATACCTCCTCCCGTGTCTGCTGCAAATGAATCATCTGATTTATTCTTCTCTGCATAGGATCTTCTTCACTACCCGCTTCTTCAAGTAATTTGACTACTGGGATAGCAAGTGAAGTGGGAAAAACCGTGTCTGTTCCGTACACCAGCTCGAAAGGAGACATACCAATAGACTTTTTCTGACTCACCCTATTATCCCATAATGCATTTATCAACTTCTTGTGCCAGCCCTTTTTGCTGATTTCCAACAATTTCTTAATGATATTCACCAAAGATTTGTTAGATGACTCAGCCAATTCGTTTCCTTGAGGGTGGTATGCGGTTGAATGGCCCAAGCTAATGTTGTACTTATAACAAAATTCAATCATCCTTTTTGACTTAAACTCTTCCGCATTATCCGTGATTAGCTTACTTGGACATCCAAAGTGTGACAAAATATTAGCCTCGAGAAAAGAAATAATTACCGCATCTGTAGCTTGTCGAGTAGGAATTGCTTCAATCCATTTTGAGAAGTAGTCTGTGGCCGTCAATATCCATCGATGTTGTCCTGATGATGCCGGATGAATTTCACCAATGAAATCCAATCTCCATTGTTGAAAAGGTGCACTGATTTCAATTGGTTTGAGAGGCAAAGGCTGAAGCTTCTGCTTTCCTTGAAAAATTTGGCATTCGTGGCAATTTTTAACCGCTTTATATACATCTGAAAATAGTGAAGGCCAATAATAGCCTGCCCTTAGTATCTTGTTTGCCGTGGTCTTCCAAAACAAATGACCTCTACAGTCTCCTCTATGAAAGTCTTCTACGACTCTTTGGGCTTCATCCTCTACCAAACAATTTAATAACATCCCGCCAGGGTCTTTCCAAAACAATGCTGAATTGAGAATGCAAAATTTAGCAGCCTTCAATTTCAATGTTCTACTTCTGTTTCTTGGCATTCCAGGAGGTGAAGATAAATGCTGAAGTACATATAAAATATCAGCATACCATGGGGAAGAAAGAAACATTTCAGATACCTGAATGGATGGGTTCTCCTCATCTTCATCAGACATAGCAGCAATCAAATTTATGTCTAGGATTTGCAGATTTGTTTCAGCCATTAGCTTCGCGAGTCCTTGACCTTTGATCAGCTTGGTGGGTTTAATTTCAACATCATATTCTAACAATGCAAGAATCCACATACCCCTTCTCCCTTCTGGATCTGCCTGTACTAAAACATCTTTGACTGCTGCGTTAGGAACATAAGCTAGAATATGAGAATGCAATATGTACACACAGAAATCCTTCAATGCCTTTATAAGCACCAATGCTTGCTTCTCAATGATGTTATATTTCAATGCTCCATCTCTAATTATGCGACTGAAAAAGGAAATGGGCTTTTCTACACCTTCTCTCTTCTGCATTAGTACAGCTGCCAAAGTGTGCTTAGAAGCAAATGAAGATAAAATAAAATCTTGAGTGTAGTCGGGGCTGATCAAAATAGGAGTTGTAGAAAGAGCTAATTTCACTAGATTAAATTATTTAACCACCTCTTCGGTCCACTTTACCTGGCTGTCCTTTTTGAGCATGCTTGTGATCTCTCCTAGATGCTCTGCTAGATTTGGAATAAAACGACACAGAAAATTCAGTTTACCATTGAAAGACTGAATTTCTTTCTTGTTCCGAGGCTGTTCAATTTGCTGAATGGCTTAAACACGTGATGGATCAATATGGATGTCATCTTTAGATATGATGTGACCAAGAAATTTTCCCTCATCCATGGCAAAAAGACTCTTTTTCGGATTCAATGAGATGCCATATTTTCTGCACTTTTGGAAAACAATTTTCAAATGATACAAATGCTCCTCATCAGAATTTGAAAACATGGTTAATCATCAAGATAAACAACCAAGAATACATCTTTCTCATTGGAGAAAGCCACGTCCATTGCACGCTGAAAGGTGGCTCCTGCATTTTTCAAACCAAATGGCATCTTTGCATAATGAAATGTTCCCCATGGAGTGGTGAATGCGGTCTTGTCACGGTCATCTTCATGCACTAAAATCTGATTGTAACCTGAATAACCATCGAGTAGTGACATCCTTGATGCTCCAACTACTCGCTGTAATATATGAACCATTTTGGGCAGTGGATAATTGTCCTTTAAGGATACTTTATTTAAATTTCTGAAATCAATACATAAACGGATCTCACCTGTCTTCTTTCTTACAGGCACCAAGTTTGATATCAAATATGAAAATCGAATTGGCACAATGATTCCTGACTTATACAACCTGTTTACCTCTTTCTCAATTGATGGCAGCAGTTTGGGATTGATTCTCCTCAACTTTTGACGAAAAGGCTTCTGATTTGGCTTGATAGGAATAGTATGCTGGATGATATTTGTATCATATGTTTTCAGATCTGAATAATCCCATGCAAATACATCAGAGAATAAAGACAACAATTTCATATACTCATCTTTTATCTTTGGTGATAATGACCTTGATAACTTAACCATCTTTGGATTTTCAGCTGTCCCGATGTTCACCTCTTCAACACCCTTTTCCGCCGGTCTCAATGTCGGTTTGCGAGCCACATCATCTTGGTCAAATAGCTCCTCTAAAGGAATCAAACCTTTAGGAATAATATTGTCCTTAAGTTGCAGCACATCCATTTGATTTACTTGTATGTTGTCATCACCATCATCATTTTCAGTATCTATTGAGGAATCTTTGAACTTACCCTTATTTAGTAGAAACTCATTGATCTCTTCATCATCCTGAAAAACTTGCCAACATCGTTGATTATCTGGGACAGTGGGATGATGCTTCACATGAATCTCAAATTTTTTGCTAGAATTCATTGGGATCTTTAAATTTCTTGCTGCCTTAGCAAGTCCATCAGCAACACCATTTTGTAGGCAAGGCACACATGTCAAGGTATAATCAGAAAACAACTTCAAAATGTCTAAGACCGCATTTCGATATGCCCTCATGCGAGGGTGTTCGGCCTGAAACTCACCCTTTACTTGCTTGATCACCAGCTCGGAATCCCCATAGACCGCAATATTCTTAGCTTTCAGTTTCTTAAGAATCTTTAGGCCAGCGATGAGAGCCTCATATTCTGCCTCATTATTTGAACAATCAAATGCTAGTTTATAAGAACACACTCTCACCTTTCTTGGAACTTTGTCTTGAGCAGAAAAAGGACTTCGAATCCACACACCAATACCCGCACCATCACTACCTACTGCGCCATCAAAATCCATGGTCCAAAGACCATCTTCACCATCCTCCAAGTGCTGAAATTGTACTACCTCTGATTTTTCCATTTGCTGCCCCTTTTCTTCAGTTGTTTGCTCCATGATAGCTTGCTTTTCTCCTCTTTCCTTTTGTAGTACTTCTCTGAAATTTTCGGTGATCTCTGGTATATCTTCTGCTTGAACTAATTGACTATCTATATCATTAAAACTATCAACAAATAAAACAAATGACTCCAAATCAGTATGTACATAATTTACAGGATGATTGATTGGCTTCTCTTTACTAGTTATCATATATTTCATCTTTTTCTCACGATATAGCTTTCTCATTTGATCGAAGACTGGAATTGTGGCATAAGAGAAGTCTAACTGCAAATTACCCTTCAACTTAGCTCCCCAAGATCTCGAAAGTAGCATACCAAACCGTGGAGGAATGTCTGCCACAACCACATCCATGAAGACATTTTTCGCCGGGATTTGATCTAAGCTAACAACCAGATCTTTGATGAGCCCGATGCATCTCACGCGGCTAGAATAAAATGAATATAAATCATGATATTTTCTGGTAATGTCTAATCCCAGCTTCTCCATGATTGCCTTTGGCATCAAATTGTGTGAAGCACCCGAATCAAACATGGCATTATGCAAGGCATATTCATGCAATCTCAAACCGATATAAAAGGGAGGAACATCACTCTCAGGGGACTGACCATCCAATGCTGGCCCAAAGATCAATTCGGGCTGATCATCTTCAATGTTCACCGTGTCAAGCATGGGATCAGAGTTCAGAATTTTGGAAACTTGACCTCAGTAGCTGTTGTTTTTCATGATTTCAGTGAAAGGAATAGATATTTTTAATTTGGAAATTTCATTTTCCAAACTAAAGGCTGAAACTTTGTCGACTTCTTTGCCCAGAATCTCTCTCCTATCTTTGATTATAGCTGCCTGATTTGTCTTTTCTACTGCTGATATCTTGCTAGTTGTGGGATCAATTGTCTCTTTTCCTTTCTTCGGCAGTGTCGGTGAATCCATCTTTGGTGTTGTGGCTTCTTTCCTTTTATGAATGGGATTGATAGGCACATCTCGATTCCTCAATGAATACTACTTTTGTTGAGTGGACAAGGCATTCAAATATCCTCTTTGGTAATCATCTAAATCTGCATCATTAGCCTAGATAAAATCTTCATCTTGTTGAACGCCTGAACTTTCTCCATACTCATCTTCTTCGGTAATGTAAATGGGCAGATCATCAGGAGTGAAGAAGTGATTTTGGTCCCCTGCTACATCAGCATCTTCATCCAAATCTTGAGTTACAAAATTCTACAAAAGAGGAGTTTTGATTGGTTGCTGGGTTGCCAGCTCTTGTACTCTTGGTTCACGTTTCTCGATTCTGTACTGAGGTTTCCACTGGCCACGGTAATTTGGATTACGAATCTGCTATTTGGATTTGTCAAGGTTGAGTCTTTTGAACATCTCACAAAGCCAAGGTGGTTATGATGATGTAGATTCTTCCTTTATAGTCACTCTTTTCTCTGCCTTCAAACGTGCTCGCTTGTCGTTCAGATTTGCCTCAACATTGATAGTGATCTTTTGCATATCTTCTAAAGTAGGTGGATCTCTATCCCGTAATGAGTAAGCCATCTCCAGATCAAAGCCATCCGGGAATTTAAGAAGAGTTGATTTTCTAGATGGTCTTAAATCATCAGGGATAGCATTATAAACTCTATTGAACCTGATAATATAATCTTGGACAGACTCACCAGGATTGCGTTTGATATTATTGTACTCAGCATTAATCTAGAGCCGATCCTTTCTAGGTTCCCAATGATCAAGAAACTGCTTCTGAAGCTCAGCCAAGATAGGTATACTTCTGGCTCCCAAACCTCTGAACCATTTTCTTACTTCTCCTCTAAATGTTTGCACAAACAATCGCATATTTACATCTTTGTCATCAATTTCATATAAATCATAAAAAGTAGCCATTTTGTCTATGTGTTGCTGAGCGGAAACACTTTGAGGAGTGCCATCAAATAGAGGAATTTTACTTTGGTAATCTGTTGGCATATCATGCAATTGCTGAGGTAAAGCAAGAGGTGCAAAGCGAGCAGCCATTGCTCTTGGTGGATTTGCTCTCGGTGTTGTTGGCGGAGTGGATGCAGCTACTGTATGGGGAGTATGCGGAGGTGTATGCGAAGGAGAAGCAATATGGGATGAAGAAGAGGAATTCGCTATAGTTTCAGAGTAGGTAATTATAGGCTACAAAGGAATGGTAGGAATGAAAGGCGGTTCAGTCAGAATCCTTGAGGTAGATGCCATGACGGTGGATCCAATGTTTGCAGATATGGCTTCCAAAAACTCAGAAAGATTGGCAGCTTGGATGGTGGTCTAAAGGTGTCTCAAGATAAAATTGTCAATTAATTTATTGTAACTTTCAAATTCAAGAGCTGCAACGAAGTCAGGATTTGGAATAATAGAATCGAGAGCATTTTCGGACTTAGTCTTGAATAATGACAATTCAAACCTTGCATCAAAAGGAATGTCTTCGAGGAATTGAATAAGTGCAAGACATGAATGAGATTTAACCAATGGAATCGTCGAGCTTTCTTGACAGAGGAATTTTCGAATCAGATTTGGATTTTCATAAATGGGAGGTGGATTCAGATCTGGATTAGCTCTTGTATGTCTTTTCGAAGACAATGTATTTATCACGAGATCAAAAGAATGAAGGTAATTCAGCCAATCGTTTATTAGACTCAATCATCCAAAGGTCTAAAACGATCAAAGGTACTGGGGTGATCTGCAAGTCAAAGTTTCGCAAGCTAACCGGAGATCGACTGAATCAGCATTTATCTACTATGCACTCGCAAAGCAATGTGCAGTTCGAAAGCTACCTGGCGTGACTTCAGACTCCATCTAAGACTTGTGAAACAAACTCATCAACAAGCAAACCATTTGAGATTTTTTCCCCAGTATGGTCGCCACTATGTTAGCGCTCAAATCTGCCTTAGGCTAAAATAAGGCAAGACTCAAGGCCACATCAAACCACGCTCAGCCTCGTAGCTAGCCCTGCGAGGACAGGAGAGGGCTCTCTCCGGGTCAAACTCGGCAAAAGGTAATCGAGCAAGGCTCGAGATGACCGAATTGATGACTGATTTTAGGCTAGGTATTAATTACAAAGAGTTTAGGATTGATTTTTTATGATTTTGTTGAAGTCAAGGGATAGGCAATTTTGGGTGCGGGGATGAGGCACAGTTTTTGCAGAGGTCCACTTGGGGCAACATAAGCAATTGTTTTGATGCCTTAAAGCAAGTTAGATGGATATATCAGACTGGTGAGAGGCTAAGGAGAGCAAGAGGTCTCAAGGATTTTCCTTAAACTGAAGAAAACATAGAATATTAAACAAATTTAAAGGCAGAGCATGGAAGTTTCATGGATTCTACCTTAACACTTCATTTTCTTAATAAGAGAAGATTTAATAAAGATAATGATGCACATACATAACTTACAAGAACTGAAAGAAACACACCATCAAGACATAATGCCACATGGATCCCAAGTAGTGCTGCAAAACCCTGGTCTTCCTTTGCCAAAAATGCTTTAAATATGTACAATATAGTCTCAATCTATCCCAAGAGTCCAACCTCTACTACTGAATGAAAAATTACATATATAGACCAATCCAAACCATTCTCTAACATCTAGGGGTCGAGCTCCTCCTTCTAGGAGCTGTTTCAACCAATTCTAAACTGAGCACTACAAACTAGGCAATCAAAACAACATGCCTCTATAAACTTGGAAACGAATTCATTCATTAATTTTTTGCCATTTTATGAATGAATCTTCTAGAATAGGTAAAAAGAGCCATTTCAATCATGAAACTACATTAGTTACATCAAAGAGAGTGAAAAATCTCATGAAAAGTCAAGACTGGTCAAAAGTTGCGTTGTCCTGAGCTGAAAGTGCAAAACTAGCCAATTTCCCCTACGTGTAGCGCGCCTTTCAGGCCAATTTTGAGGTACTTCCCGGCATCCAAATGAGGCACAAGTGGGATTTCTGGAAAGGTATGGATGTCTACTATCCACCCCAAGTGGAATTTTTTAATTGGGTGGCCATTTACTCGTCCAAAATTGCAATCTCCCAAGACTGCTTCCTGTGTGTCCAAAAAGTGGCAGAAGGTCATGTTTTGCTTGTTTTTTGACCTTTTGGGGGCTCAAATCTCCATGAAATTTCTTGGCCATGACTGAGAAGCTGTATTTTTTCATGAAAAGTCCAAAAATGCAAACTTTTCCTGAAATGGACCTCCCCAACGAAAGCGTAGCGCCCGGCGCGCTACGCGTTGGGGACAAAAACTTGTTTTTGACAAAAAATTTCAAAAATGACCAAAATTGCTCCAAGTTGTCTGAATTTTGAGCTGGGGGTGTATCATTGAGTGCCATGCTCCCTCAAGGTGGCATCAGCCAAAATCTGAAGTGGATCGGGTCTTTTCGTCCGTTTTAGTGCTTTGGCCAATCGTCTCTTGAGAACCTTCATTTTTGCCTTGTACACGTGCATGCGGGCCCAATAATGATTCTTCATGTGGTGGAGCATATCTTTGTCTCTATTGGCTTTCGCCAACAACTTTTCCAGGTGAGTGTTCACCCAAATAAGCATGGATTCTCGATCTATGTGTGTGAAATCATCGGGTCTCCTACGGGCCAATTCCCGGTCTTCATGAATCTTCCGCTGCTCATAAAGCTCGTGCTCATCCTCCAACTGTTTGTTGCGCTGCTCTAAATAGTTAATCACCCACTTTTCCATCTACAATTTCTTGTGCAGTGACTCATTCTCGGTGCTTTGCTCTTGGATTATCTCCTTGAGCTCTGAGGCAGGAAAGCTAGCCTCAATATCAATGACATGTGTATCCGGACCTCTTGAAGGACCCTCATCAATCATGGGCCTCTTGCCCCTGTCTTGAACCTGTACCTGTGCTGAAGAAGGTGGCGAGACCCCTTCCACATGGTGTGGAGATAGTACTCGCTGTGTCGATGAAGTCAACGAGACCCCTTCCACCCCGGGTGGAGATAGTACTCGTCGTGCAACTGGAAATAAGGCTCTGGGGCCTTTCTGATATGTTACATATGCTGGAGCATCAACATGCTCTGTCTCATGAATGTTCGATTGTTGTGTAGGCCCCTCATGAATATCAAACTGCTGGGAAGGCCCTCCCTCATCATGGACAATCTCAGGAGGTAGATGTGGCACTGTGAAGAAGTCGCGATAAATGAAATCCTCCCATGGAATACCTTACTGTGCCAACTGATGCATCACTATGATCTCAATCAATGCATAATGATATATACTTTTGAGTTGTTGTGCGGGGCTCTTCCTTTGCACTACGGGCACCATCTTCTCTATATTCCAGCACATGAAAAAGGGAATGTTCATCATTCATACCCGAGTAAAATGCATCAACAAATGGATATGGTACGAATATAAACGTGAAAATCGGCCCTCACAAGTAAAATAGCGCATGATAAGCCTCATCAAGGGTGCATACTCCTCCCTTAGGAATCTGAAAGGAAAAACAGTAGTAAGGTTCTTCATGAACCCGGGTTTGATGTATGGTTGATAATGAAATTTGCCTAGTAGCTTGCGCTTGGTCCACTCTTCCCCAACATTTGGTATCCCGGTGGCTTGAGCAACAACCTCAGGTGATAATGTGAAATCCACTCCTGCAAGGTTCACATGGCCATTGTGCAAAGGTAGGACAAACAAGCGGACTAATTCCCTGTGATGTTGAATTTGTGAGATCTTCTCACAATACTCAAAGCATGATTGGTATCGAAAACAAGGCAGTGCAAATGGACAAGCTTGCAAATAAGCCAAAGATGTGGGAACCTCTCTAACATGCCGACCACCTTTACCACCCTTGTGATGCCTCCTAGGCACTTCTTCCTCCGGTGTTGATCCACTGTAATCACTCTGCTCATAATCTGATTCAGTTTCTGACATGGTTTTGAAGACAAATTTGTTGAACTGTACGTGTTGACTGTGCACACACTTGATTGCTGTTTGACCTTTTATGTTGTTACCAAGGGGACATAAAGACAAGGGAATTGTTAGGGAAAGGGAAACATGAGGGAATTAGGGGAAATGAAATAATGAGGAATTTATGGAAGGGAAAGAACATAGGAAACTATGATAGTGTAGGATTTGGGGTGAAGTAAGTTTTGGGGCTAAGTAGGGTTTTGAGATTTTTTGGAGAAATATTGTGGAATTTTATGGGAAATTTGAAAAGAAATAGTGATCAATATGAGAGGAAAAATGAGGGTGAATCATGGGAAAACCTTGGGCAGCATATCTTTGAAACCTTAGCAAACATAGTCTTTCATTTTACACATCAACATTAGGGTTTTTTGTTTTCAATTTCATGGCATATTGGTCATATTTCCTTTACATTCATTTTGCAAAAAATAACCAAAACAACCATGAGAGAGCTTACTTGTAACTTGCTTGAGCTGAGAGAGGTGTATTGTGTGTTTGCTGCAAGTTTTAGGGCGAAATACCCAAGGCATAGAGCCCTCTGCCCAACGCATAGCGCGCCCCCAACGCGTAGCACCCTTGTATTTTCTCACTGCCAGAACCTTCCCTACGCGTAGCGCGCCACCAACGCGTAGCGCGCACTTCCCAACGCATAGCGCGCTACCAAGACTGCCCAACTTTGCTCAATAACTCATGAAATCGCCTTTGCAAGTTTGCACTTAGCTTGTGAGAGGAAAATGAGTTACAAATGAAGTTTAATGTGCTTTTATAGGCTTGCTTTAAATTTACATTTGCCGAAAACCCACTTTCTAATGTTTTGAGTGTTGACACTTTTTGAACTTAATTGGCTCTGATTTTTGGTTTCTTTTCTTTGAAAAATTGGTTGAACTGATGGTTTCTTCTGAAAATTTTTGCAGGCATAGCTTCTAAGGTGCTTTGGCAAAGGAGACCAAGGCTGCACTTTGACATTTGGAAAATTTTAAAATTTGAGAATTTTTTACAAAAAATGAGAGAATGTCCTTTGTTTTTCAAAAACAGGGTTTTTGAAAACAAAGTGGAAATTTAGCTGAAGAATAGTGAAAATTGTTGAAATGATGCTTTAGGAAGGACATCCCTCTGGCCTGCTGGTCCTTTATGACTTCTCAAGACAAAATTTGACTCAACCCTAGACCTAAGACCTGGAAATTTAAAACAAGACAAATGACTTTTTGAAGACTTTATTGACTCAAACAAACCTGAACCAGTAGCGCCAAACAAGAGGGGGATAAAAGACACAAGCTCCTCCAGCAGAGTTATGGCATGCCTAACGGAATGCAACATGATCACACTGATGGGACACCTAATTATGAAATGCAAAGAGCTTTGATCTCCGATGGAGGGCTACTAGACCGACTCTAACACATGGTTCTCCAGATCGAAACATATCAAATTAGAATAGGTGGGATCGATGCCACTGATAGTTGATAGTAAATATTTCAACTGCGATGGGCAGCTTTGGAGTACCTTGAGAGTCGGCATGGCTGACAACACCTAAGCAAAGTTCTCAACAATATTGTAGTGCTGAGTGGCTTGAGTGTTGGGATTATACGAGGATTTCCACAGCACACCTCAAGAGGGTGGTCGCGTAGTAGAATCAGGGTTAGGGTGCTCAATTTGAAGAGGGCCAGAACTCGAGGTAGAAGAAGAAGGTGCAACCTCTTTTTCTTTCCTAGCCACTGGAGCTGGAGTTTGATAATCTTTTGATTGGGTAGCCACATTAATAGGCAAGATCATTGGTGAGCTCCAGTATTGTAGCAATAATGCTACAACTCCTGAGGCTTCCTGTCTCTCATTTTATCAACCCGGTTGTTCGTACAAACTTGGAAGCGACGGTGCTATATGCACAAGTACTAGTTCTTGTCGCAGCTGTCACTTGGTCAGCTGGCACAAGTCCGCTAGGGCTCAAGCCAACTTCTATAGGTTCACAGAAGAAGATTTCTCAATGATGGACGAAAGCTAGCTCAAAGGAGACTAAGCTAATTGACAAAAATGAACTAAAAGTAAATCAAAGCATGTAACCCTAGGAAACCCTAATTTGACTAGTCTAATCTCTATAATGCAATGAGGATGAGTAATACTTCTACCAATGCTGCTACTACATCTAACAAGTGGAAATGCATGAATCTAAACTATTGACATTATAAAAGGCATTGTTTTTTATACTTTTTCATTAAGTAGGTGGAGTGATTGTGTTTTGTTTACTTATTAGGTTTGATTTGCAGCTTGGATGGAGAAGAAGAAGCGTGGGACAGTTGGGGAGTGGGTGAGGTCTAGGACCCTTGGCATCCATCCACGAGGCTCCACGTGCAGAAGCTCAGCAACTGCGTGAAAGATCTCCTACAGGATGTCTCAGGATTCTACAGGAAAACTCAGGGTTCTACAGCATGTCTCTGAATTGCTACAGGATGTCTCTGAATGCTGCTACAGGATGGTCTACCGTGGAGGATTGAGGTGAGGGAAAGGTGATGGACGGGTAGGAAGGGATGTGAGAGATAGGGAACAGGCTGGTGACGGCTCAGGAATGGAAGGATGAGATGGGAAACAGGCATAGGGAGTGTGTTGGAGTGATGGATGTGAAAGGTCAAGGAATGAGGCTACGTGAGGATTAGGAGATGTTTAGGAAAGGGCAGAACGCGGTGTAAGGAAAAGAAACGTGGTTGCATGCAAGGCCAAAACAGAAAGGATGGCAATGGAACGAGATGGAGAAGAGTGTAAATGAAACAAATGACCAAAACTATTGATCAAACCAAAAATGCATCAACCTTCACTAAGTGTACCGTGATTTTATTGAACAGTGATCCAAAACGTAAGGAGAAATACGTATGGGACTGTGATGAAGAGATTTGTGGTTCGTGTAAATGAAAAGGAAGCATCTAAATCCAAATCATAACTGTGTAAACCAAATTCATGCGTGTTTTTGGTGGTCTGCTATGGACTGCACCCCAATCTTCAAACAAGATGGCAGTGAGCCTTAACAAACGATTTTGCTGGAGCTCCAATGGATGTCATGCATCATTTGCTACGCTAAACAAGTAAAAGTAATTGTACCATAAACGAAATCTACCTAACTCATAAGAAAATCGAATTACAAGACTGCCATTCAAATTGCATGTACAAATGAAACGTAAAGCACTGGAAAAGAAATAAAAACAATACTACAACAGAGGGGATCTATGGCTCTTAGGTTGGGCCCTAACCTGAGAGCTATAGTCTCCTAATAAAACTCAAGGATCGATCACAAACTGTCCTCTTTATTAATAATTCAACGTCATGCCAAACTGACTTACAGAAAAAGGAAACAAAACTGGACTGATTCCAAAATGATATGATAACCCAAGAGATTCAACAACCATCTAAGGCTACAGCCTCCATATTTATACAAAAAAGTGATGATCCGCCAAGTAGCCTTGATTCTAGGAGCTCGGCTGTCCAACTGAAGTTTAACTGTGGATTTATGAGGCAGTCAACAGTTGATGACTGATGTTCCTGTAGGACAGTTGGCTACTTCTGAGGTTCGGAGGGGAGATTGATTGGAGCTCGGAGTTCTCGGTGGGAATCACGAGGAATGTCCCAATACTGTGGACATCCTTCCACAAAGTCAGCAGTGCCACCTTATGTCTCCTTACTCCTTCTACGTTGTCCTTTGTTCCCCTTTTTTAATGCCAAAACCTGGAATCACAATGCATTAGTCACGTGGATAAAGTGTCTAACCTTCCTCCTACAAACAACACGAAATAACTAAGAAATGCATGCATAAGCAAATAAAGATGAATGGTTTGAGCAAGTAAAGTAGGCCAAAATGAGCCCGAATTGTACCAAAATTCGGGCTCATCATCACCCCCCAGCTGAAACATTTGCTCATCCTCGAGCAACTCAATCCAAGTCCTCGTCCTTCATGGCCCTCACTGCTTCGCTGGCATCCCAAGGCTCAGTGGTAGTGTCTTCCCTGCGGGTGTGAAATCCTGCTGTCCTGTCCACCTCTGCCCATTGCTGGCCTTCATTTTCCTTTGAATTTCCCTCAGTTAGGCCCAGCAGTAGTGGTGGGCTGAGTTTAAGGCCAATCCAATTGGCTTGGAGGCTCTGCACGGATTTCTTGTAGAGGGCAACCCTGGCCAAAGCTTCCCTCATCCGGATGGGTGTGTGATATTCTCGGACTTGTAGGCTGTGGCCGAGGGTATTCCACCTACGCTGACAAGCATGAGCAGCATTGTCCCCCAACAGCCTCTCCATATCTTCAAAGTGGGCGATAGCTTGAGCTTGTTTGTCCATCCACCTTAGGGAAGCTGTGGGGTCTGTAGCTAACTGCTTATGTGTCGAGATGAGGGTGACCAGGTCTTCTATTTCTGGCCTAATGAGCAGTGGCTCCTTCACTTCTTTGTTCATGATCAATTTGGCCTCGTTTGCTCTTTGGTCCTCATGGTTTAACCATGAGGTCAATGCCATCAATTGTAGGTCACCCAAGGCAATGTTGGGATCCCATGAGACGTCATTAGGCAGGGCCAAATTGTGAAGGTAGAACTCCGCCAATTTGGCTCTGTCCTCTGCTGAGCTAGTACTGCATAATTCGAAAAACTAGTGTGGGCTTTGAATTACCATACCTCTTTGTGCCAGGGTGTTTATTTGGAACTGCAGCCACTGATCCCTTAAACACAGACCGTAAGATCTTGCAGGTGCCCTGCACTGAATTGCCTCTATGGCCCAGCTGGCCATGCAAGCTAGCTGTGTGTCTTTCTGCTGTAGCTGCTCCTTGAGTGCTTGCTCTGCAATTTTTTCTTGCTATTGTTCTTCCTGTAGCTGCACTATGGTTTCTTCAAGGCTGGAGGGCACCTCCTTCGTGCTTGGCTGGTCTTGCACGACATCCTTGGAGGATGTCGATGCTCCTGCCTTCAGCGCTTTCAGCTGCAACCTTAGCCTTTGGTTTTCTTCCTGTAGGAACGTTTGCTGGCAATTGGCCACATGCTTGGCCATTGCAAATTTGCTCCTAATTTCTTTGAGCTGTGCCTGTAGAGGGCCTATGTCGGCCACGCCCTTAGACTTGGCGATCTGCATCCAGGTATGAGACCGGACCTTTTCCTCTTCCAACGCAATAAATAATGGAACAGTA